>OY720457.1:23607200-23611269 GCA_963082715.1 Harpalus rubripes
AATGTTCACTTAATTGTTGACAGCTGCTTTGCTTGCACGTGTTTTGGATCGTCTTCGATTTTTACCTATTCAAAAAAATGGAACAAAGAACCTGTATCAAATTTTGTTTGAAAAACGAAATTAAGTGCGCGGATGCATTCCGAATGTTGACTGTGGCATACGGAGAAGCTACCTTGGATCAAAGCAACGTTTATCGGTGGTACAAAATGTTCTCAGAAGGCCGAGAAGATGTGAACGACGAAAAGCGTGCCGGACGCCCGAGCACTTCAACAACAGACGAAAAAATTAATGAAGTGGAGAAAATGATATTGGCCAATCGTCGAATCACCGTTAGAGAAGTTGCTGAGGACCTAAACATATCGATTGGCTCGTGCCATTCGATTTTTATCAATGATTTGGGCATGAGACGGGTCGCCGCGAAATTTGTACCAAAATTGCTCAATTGCGACCAAAAACAGCATCGCATGAACATTGCTAATGAGATGTTGGACTCTGTCCGCGACGACCCAAATTTGCTCCAGAGGGTCATAACTGGTGACGAATCGTGGGTTTATGGTTATGACGTGGAAACCAAAGTTCAATCATCTCAATGGAAGCTGCCGCACGAACCAAGACCGAAAAAAGCGCGCCAAGTTCGGTCGAATGTGAAAGTTTTGCTGACAGTTTTCTTCGATTGCAGGGGCGTGGTGCATCATGAGTTCTTGCCACAGGGTAGAACGGTCAATAACGAATATTACCTGCAAGTTATGCGCAATTTGCGCGAAGCAATCCGCCAGAAACGCCCGGATTTGTGGAAGAACAAAAATTAGCTTTTGCACCACGATAACGCCCCTGCTCACACATCGTTGCTTGTGCGCGACTTTTTAGCCAAAAACAACACACTAATGATGCCGCAGCCACCGTATTCCCCAGATCTGGCCCCCTGTGACTTTTTCTTGTTCCCTAAACTGAAGAGGCCCATGAAAGGACGACGTTACGCTACGCTTGACGAGATAAAGACGGCATCGAAGGAGGAGCTGAACAAGATAAAAAAAATGATTTTTTGAAGTGCTTTGAAGATTGGAAAAACCGTTGGCACAAGTGTATAATATCTCATGGGGATTACTTTGAAGGGGACAAAATAGATATTCATGAATAAATAAATAATTTTTGAAAAAACACAAAATTCGCGATATTTTTTGAACACACCTCGTATATATATATATATATATATATATATATATATATATATATATATATATATATATATATATATATATATATATATATATAGAATAAATTTATTTAATGAATACTTATTCGAAATTTATTTCAACATGTATCGCGTCAGTAAATGCGTCTACGTCCGAGTGTTCATCCCCGTTAAAACGCGTTCTAAATTTCAGGAACACTGGAGAACCCTCACGGGCAGACTGACTTCTTATTTCAGAAAGAGTGAACGAAACTGGTCTTTCGTCATAACAATGTTTTTCTGTGACTGTGAAGAAACATTTTGTTCTTGAAAATCGTCCTTTTTCGGCGGCATTTTCAAACAATTTGACAGTAAACGGCGTTTTGACGTTTGACGTGACGATTTTGATGTTTAGCGGACAGGGCTGTATTAGGAATATGTTTAGTACCGGGAAATCCGGATGAGGTCGTGCCAGACCAGTCATTCGAACCGATTTTTTTAAAATAATTTTATTCATTATAATATTTTGTTTAATAATTTACTTTTTACCTCCCGTTACCCTTGGTAAAGGAGGTATAGGGATCGTGCTAAAAATAGTATATCGAGATTTTGGTAAATGACTACGTTTTAAGGCCCTTAGAATCCAATTTTAACATTTTCACGATCATGTCTGTGTGTTTATGTGTATGGATCCTCTATACTAACTCAAATACTATCATTCAGAAAATTCTGAAACCTTGTATTGCTACCTTATTCTCTAATATGAAATGAGCCATCAGATTTTGGTGTAAATCAAATAACCGGAAATGGCACTTTATTTGAAGCTCAAAAAATATTATCTTCGAAAAATACCTTTAAATGTTATTTTATCACAATTTATAGTAGGAAAATTAAAGATTATTGAATTTTCTATAGGTTTGCATTAATACTTTTTATATATATTTTATGGATAAATTTATAAAATAATTTACAATTTAATTCCCGGAGCCTACGATTAACACAAATCTCCTTCTCTTAATTGTATGTAACTGTCAGATAACTGTCACTGTCAAAATACAAATCATTTAAAATTAATAGTGGTGAAGTTTTGAAAAGAAAATAGTGAACTGAACATTAGATATACGGAAAACAACTAAATGTAGTTTCCAACATGAGTAAATATTAAAAATTAAATGGCGGGAGGTATTGTGTTGGCCACATCAGATATTTTCTTTCAAAACGTCTATAATTTACTCATTTTTGATATTCTTTGTGTTGATAACAATTTGACAATAAGTTTGTACATTGAAAATAAATTTTAATATGCTAACGTATGTAATACATATTTATGCAACAAGAGAGAAAACAGAAGCTTTATGCCATGAGGTCAAGTATTTCGTAACGAAGCTTACCGAATTACGAAAATTATTGACCGAATGTCATCCGTCTTTATATTTTTGGCATTTTTTATTGTATGAAAAGGTGTAGTAGGTATGTTATTATTTATAATTTGATAAAAGTTATTTGGATCTAAATAACATACATCCTTATATAAATGAGCATTTCATGTGTATGATGTCAGTGATACACAAAATAAGTATGTATTGCGAATTTAACAATTGGTTGTCAAAAAGAAAAATAGCTATAAATATTGGCGCACATTCAAGAGTAGTAGGGAATTATTTCAAAATCAAGAATTTGTTATTTTTATATCGATTTATTTATTTTTTTAACTTTAAATTTTTATAATTTATTTTTTAAGTTCGTCAGGCCACGAGCCATCACGGGCCACCGGGAAATTCCCGGTATCCCGCCGGGCCAGTCCAGCCCTGTTAGCGGACTTTGCAGAATAATACCAAGTCGAACACGAACGACGAGAGTCAAACGGGTACAAATGAATGGAGCGAGGTTCATGAACCAAAGTAGCTACAATCACACGCACGTTTCACTTCTAAAACACTTTTATCGGCCTTACATTTGGACGCCAGTTTAACGAATATATATTATTAATGTAAAATAATATACGTCAAAATTACAAAATTGACAGACAGAATTCTATATGACAACTTCTCTTGTTTTGCCCTACTCGAGTTTTACAATCCCTGGCGTAGGCGACTAGAATAACTTTCTCGTTAAAATTTTTGAGGGTTTATTACGAATAATTTTTCAATTTCAATTGCGACATTAAAATAAACAGAATTATTTTTTGTAAGGAAATAAAAATAAAGGGACCGATTTGATTAAATTGTGACCCTTTCTTCTATCAAAAAAATACAGAATGTAAAAGCCTTTTACGTTCTGTAAAAAAATCGCGTGTTAATAGTTCTCATGTAAAATATAAACTGTTGAATACATTAAAAAAAAACATTTTGATAAATCTACGATTATCAAAGTTATATGACAATAATTAACCAATAATAAAGAAATAAAATATAACAAATTAATTAAACTAAACGTAATATGAGCGGTTTGGGAGTAATGACGAAAAAGAAATATACTCTGGACAAAGCAAATTAAAAAGCGTGGATCATTCAGGTACAATGACTATTCAATAATAAAGGAAACAATAAATAATTAAATTAAACCGAGTTAAATAAAAATTAAAGTTCTTCAACATCACGTATTGTGCCGAAATATAACATGAGCAATCTGATAGTAGGTAATGACGAAATAGAAATACCCTCGAGCCGTAGCAGTTTAAAAAGCGTTGGAGCACGCGAAAGCTACCGTGCAGTGCCGGTCTTAGATCTTGTGACGCCGGGTGCAAAATCTTTTTGGGGAGCCACTTTAAAATATGAAGAAATAATTACAAAATATTTTTATTAGAATTGTCAGATTTATAATTTCGCAATACGGAACGGGGGACATATATGGATGGATTAAAAATTTGTGAAAAATAAATGCGCCGCAGGCGATTTT
>OY720457.1:23611469-23698969 GCA_963082715.1 Harpalus rubripes
TTGAAAACTTTTAAGGTCGAACGTGTTTTAATGCAAAATAATATAATGTAGAGTTCTTTACAATGCAGCAAATTTAACAAATTCTTAAAAAAATAAAATCGGATAGAAGTGATACATTAAAATAAAATATTAACATAAAATTAAGAAAAAATCCATAACAAAAGTAACATTGTCAGTTTTATTATTAAAAAAACATTTATAAATTTATATTTCTTATGTGATTTTGCAGTTGTCAATAAATTTATATTTGCATCTTTATTTTTTCTAATAAAATTTGCGAATTCATTACAAGACATTTAGTAATTGAAATATAGTACAGTACTTTGCGGGACGCTGAAATAGGAAATAGGGGACAACTCGTATACGAGTACATACAGGCGCTTGGCAACCCTGTTTTATTATCGACATTTTTTATTATTATAATATAATTATAATAAAATAAAGGTATATTATAAATAATGGAGAGATTTTGTTATTGTTCATTTCATGTAAGAAAATAGCGTTGGTTTAGATAAGGAAATAAATTCTGCGATCGGCAGAAAAAGAAAAAAACCCTCGGTTCTCAAGTGCCATTTGCTACTTTCTTACGCGATACTGTAGGATGTTTTAGATCATAGTTAGTTATGATAATAGATGTAAAAAAAAAACAGTAGTGTCATATGTCAATATAATTTTGTCTAATACATTTTGTATAATTTAAATGTGTTGTTAATATACTCTTATTCAAATTTAAGCATTGCCTGGTTTATTATTGAACTATCTAACATTGGTTATGGGCCCAGGCATGAATATGTGTGTTTAAGAGTATTAAAGAATTTTCATTGACAGATTGAAACATTCTGTTCAGGGATCGAAAAATCGTGCACGTTTAATTAGAAGAGTCTATATAGGTCTTTCCATTTGAAGAGACACCTGCGCCAAGTACGCATTTGCGTCTTAAAAAGAGAGGCAAAGATGAGTAACAAGGAATACTACGCTACTCTCTGTTCTGCGTAACATCAGTTTCAATTTTCCTCATTCTGATGTTGACATCGCTTGGTTTCACATCGCGCTCAGTTCTGCATTTTGACATTTGACCTACTTGCTTTGTTACTTGTTTGTATGTTTGCGTGGTATATTCACATTGTTATTGTTTTTTGTTTGTTTTCGCGGTATATTTGTTTCTGTTATTGTTTCTTGTTTGTTTGTAATATATAATTTATCGATTTAGGGCCGGTATTTCCATCTTCGGATAAAGTGCTGGATAACTTATCTGTCGAATAAATGAACAATATCGCATCAAAAAATGACATTCTATACTATTTACCTCATTTATGCTCTTTGTACTTTATTGGGAGATGAAAATACCGGCCCTTAATAAAATATATTTCAACTTTTTTGCATTTTCATGAATATTTAAATAATACTGTTAATAACAATTAAAATTAAAAATTTATTAATATTTTAATAACGCTTACATTTAGAAAATAATAAACTAAAAACTATTCATTTATGAATGAAATTGCGTATATACAGTGTATTTAACGGATGGATTGTGATATAGGTACTTCAATGCTCGCACCGCTTTGGTAGGTTGTGTAGTATATCATATAAGCACCGCCTCTACACGCAGGCCAGGTGGTCTCTTCAGATGGAAAGACCTATACGTATTTTAACGGTGGTTAGACGTTGAAGAAGAAGAAGAAAAATGGCTGAGAATAAAATTTCGATTGAAAAATTAAACGGCGAAAACTATGCTTCGTGGTCATATCAAATGAAGTTGGTGTTAATGGAAGCTGATTTGTGGTCCATAATCGAGCCTGGTGAAGACAAACCAGCGGAGAATGCTACTGCAGCTATGAAGAAAGAATACACATCTCGTCAAGGAAAAGCACATGCAAAAATCGCTCTTTCTATTTGCAATGAACAACAGATGCACATACGCAACTTGTCAAATCCGAAAGACGTATGGGACGAACTACAAAAATTGTATGCTCCGAAGGATAGTAAATTCCGTACAGTACAACTTCGAAGAAAATTATATTCGTTGAAGATGAATGACTGCGAGACAATAGAAAATTACTTAGGACAAATTAATAAAACTGTGGCTGATTTATCAAGCGTAGGCGATACGATTGAAGATGGTGATTTAGCGATGACAATTCTTTGCGGTTTGCCAGATGATTGGGATACCGTAGTTTCAGCCATTATGTAATCTCCCTGAAGATGATTTCAAAAGTGCCAACATCAAAAGACGATTACTGGCTGAAGATGCTAGACGTCGAGAAAATAGTGAAAACAAATCAGTTCTGACTTTGAAAACTAAAAGAATACAGAAAAATCAAGAATATAAAAAGATTAAAGAAGCGACACAAAAGAATAGAAGACAGGAATAATTTCAGAAGAAAAACCCAAATAATAGTAAGGTTGTTTGTTATATCTGTCAAAAGGAAGGTCATATTGCAAAATATTGTCCTGAGAAGACGAAGTTTAAAAAGACAAATATGGTGAGCATGAGCGCATCTTGCGGTATGATTAGAATGAACCACAACAATTGGATCATTGATTCTGGTGCGACGCATCACATGTCACCAAACGAAAATAACTTTTCGTCGATTGACAGAAGTTCACACTATGAACGGGTAACATTAGCAGATGGCAGTACTACAGAGACATTGGGAAAAGGAACTGTAGTAGGAAAAATCATCAACAATGATGGATCAAAGCAGAAATCAGAGCCGTTGCGACATCATAAAATGATACTTCGTTCGTCAAAGGAAAAACTTCAAGATGTGACGCAAACCAACGTTATACAAGGTGATAAATATGATGAACCCTGGTCATATAATCAAGCAATAAACTCGAAAGATGCAGCACAATGGTTGGAAGCAATGAATGAAGAAATACATTCCCTGATGAAGCATAATGTTTGGACACTTGTCGAAAAGCCCGCTGATATAATTCCAGTCAAATGTAAATGGGTTTACAAAAGGAAAACAAATGGAGAGGCACAGCGTTTCAAGGCGCGCTTAGTCGCGAAAGGATATACCCAAATAAAAGGAATAGACTATAACGAAGTATATGCTCCAGTTTCTAGTTTTGAGACAATACGCCTATTGGTCGCCGCCAGTGTAGAAAAGAAGTGGTACCTGGACCAATACGACGTGAAGAGTGCTTATCTCCATAGCAACTTAAAAGAAACCATATATATGGAGCAACCGAAAGGTTTTATTCAAGAAGGTAATGAAAATCTGGTTTGCAAGCTGAACAAATCTATATATGGATTAAAGCAGAGTGGTAGATGCTGGAATAATCATTTAAATGAATCCTTAATAAATCTGGGATTTGTTAGAAATGAAGTAGATCCTTGTGTTTATGAACTAGACACAAAAGATGGTAAAGCAATATTATGTATCTACGTAGACGACATGCTTGCAATAACAGAAAATGAAACAACGAGACGTAAAATCAAAAAGATGCTTGAAAGTTGTTTCGAAATCAAATATATTGGAATAGTTTCAAACATGCTAGGCGTAAAATTCGATAGAAGAGAAGATAATAGTATTACGCTTTCTCAAGAAGAATACATTGATCATCTACTTGATCGATTTAATCTTCAAGATGCAAAAGGAGCGAAAACTCCTATGGAAGTGAGACCTGACTTTCTCGATGAAGAAAAAGAAAATGAAAACGAAGACTGTGCGAATATTCCTTATCGAGAACTGATCGGTGGACTCCTTTATTTATCACAAAGGACACGTCCAGATATCGCATTCGCTGTGGCTAAAATGGCTCAATACTGTTCCAAATTCAATAAAAACCACTGGAAAACAGCTAAACGAATCCTTCGATATGTAAAAGAAACAAAAGACTACAAGATTAGTTATAAACCGACGGAACAATTATTGACAGCATTCACTGATGCAGACTGGGCTACTTGTACGAGTGATCGCAAGAGTATTAGTGGTTACGTCATAAAGCTTGCAGATGCACCAGTACTCTGGAGAAGTACGAAACAAACTGCTGTTGCTCTAAGCACGATGGAGGCAGAATACATCTCAATGGCTACATGCGCGAGAGAAATAGTTTGGATAAGAGAATTGTTTAAATCGCTTAACTTACAAGAAATAATTGGTAGATCAACTTTGATATGGTGTGACAATCAAGCGGCGATCGCACATGCTAAAAGTTACATAGACAAGTCTAAAAGCAAGCACATCGCTATAAAATACCATTTTGTTCGAGAGAGAGTAATGGATGGTACAATTGAATTAAAGTATGTATCGACAGATCGAAATCCTGCCGATATATTAACAAAATCGTTAAGTATGAATCGCCACGAAACCCACTGTCACTGGATGCTACAAACTGCTAACTAAAAGAGGAACGTAAAGATCATCTATGTAAAAGAAGATCCTTCCGAGGGGGGGATTGTAGGATGTTTTAGATCATAGTTAGTTATGATAATAGATGTAAAAAAAAACAGTAGTGTCATATGTCAATATAATTTTGTCTAATACATTTTGTATAATTTAAATGTGTTGTTAATATACTCTTATTCAAATTTAAGCATTGCCTGGTTTATTATTGAACTATCTAACAGATACGAAGACTAGTAAAGTAAAAATGAACTTTTCGTGCTTTTGATGCTGCAAAATTATTTATTACGGCGGGTTTATAGTTTTTGTCTCCAGGCCTACTTGGTGAAATCTTAGGTATTTATAAGGTATAAAAATAAATAATTTTTTTTATTGCTAGTACGAAACTGTGGATACGAATGAAATTGTATTATAGAACAAGTATAACCCATAAACAAGAACGTGAGGGGCCAGTATAAGCGCGGGGCCGGGTGGACCGTACCTCTCGAACCCGCCTAGAACCGGCCCTGCTACCGTTTTATCTGTATTAGAAAAGATCAATAAAAAATTATGTTGAAAGTAAATATTACAAACTGATAAAGTAAATTATTAGATTCTTGTCTAATTAAGTATTAAAAAGCATACATCAACACGATAGAATCATTTCAAGTAACAACGTATACCTATAAACATTTTTAATTAATCTTTATGAATTTAGCTAAAGAGTAAATTTAAATAATAGTTTACAATATGGTAAAAACACTGTACTGTTTCGTGTTTTATTTATTATCATTCGCAAATACACAAGTAAGTTTCAGAGTATTAAATACATATACAGGATGCCCATTTTAAAAGTTCCCACCTGAAAATTCATGAATAGGCAATCCATGATACATTTTATAAGTGACTTGGTTATTAAAATTTTGTTTTGCTCTTATACCTACTGTGATTATTCGATTTAAACTACTAATATTCATCAAGTGGCTTATGAAATGTATTCTGTTTTGCCTATTCTTAATATTTCAGGCGGGAACATATAAAATGGGCACCTCTATCACAATTCATTTTTTTTTTGTTAGTCAGATTCCCCGGTAAATCGAATAAGTTCGGGATTAATAAAAGGGCAATATCTGCATAGTAAAATAATAAACAAGTCGTACTACTCCTTCCGAGGGATTCCATATGCTAAGCCGCCGATCGGAAAACTAAGGTTCCAACCTGCTGTAAAACCAGATCCTTGGGATCATGTTCTAGAGACCAAAATAGATGGATCTATATGCTTGCAAGAGGATGGAGGATCAGAAGATTGTTTATATTTGAATGTCTACACCACTACTGTAAGTATTGTGTTTTATTACACATATTTATATATTTTTATCAGTGTTATATTCATTTATACGACTTCAGTTAGAAAACTGCTCTGTTTGAAAACAAAATTAGCTTAATACCTGCGTCAAGACAAAATATCTTTAAAAAAATATTACGGCTTAACGAATACTCCTAACAATTACGACTTTCTAGAAATATAAACCGCTTTAAGTTTAGATGGTTTCATAGAAAAAATTAGTGGAGGATCCCAATTTGCATTTCTGTAATAGCTTTCAATCTTGATAACTGATCTGCCTACGAATGAGGGTTTCAAAGGCAACGCCTTTTTAATATATTTATTGCATATCAGTTTTTGCCTTACGTATGTTCGAAATAAACTGAGATAATGTTTAACTATAACGTATTTTATTAATAAAGTGGAATTAAAAATTATTTAATAATGATGATGTGACGTCACGACTCTGTTAACTATGGTCTTTAGGGTGTGTTTGAATGTTTGACTCTATGCGCAGTGCCATAATAAGAAGAAGCAATGAACAAACAAAGATCTTTGAATCTACAAAAACGAATAGAACCTAAATATTTTCGTTCCTAAATAAATAAATATATCATCACGGCTTATTCTTATTACCCATTGCTGGGTGTGCCAATCTGCTTTGTACACAGATATCGGTAATGATGAAATATTTGCACCGTGCGAGCGTTTACCAGGCGTCAACTCACGGGTACTCATTTCTACACTCATTTGGGTTCCTTTGTCATAAAAAAATTAATACTTGTATCCCACGGGCCCCCTTGGGCCACTGTTTATGCGCTTAAGGTGCATTCACAATGAGAAAACACTACTAATGCCGATACCGATACTCTTACCACTAATTCTACCACTAACTGATTTTGTTGCCGTTACCATTTGCCCTTCACAATAGGGAAGACTTACCGATGCCGTTTTTACTAAACATAACCTTTCTAGTGGGTAATTCATTTACTATCACAAAAAATATATAAAGTTTTACTAATGAATCCATTAATAGCTGGAACTATAGGACTTGTTCTTGGTATCTTATACCAAAGAAGTAAAAATCGTCGACGTTGGTGGACAAGACCAATAAACTTTAACAGAGAACAGCAAGGAAATTATGAACATCTTATTCAAGAGATGAGGTTGTCAGACACAGATATGTTTTTCAATTATACTCGAATGAGTACAATTTCATTCGAAGATTAATATTTTTGGCAATGGTTTTCCAAGCTTGTTCTTTAATATTCAGGTTTCTAAAGCCAGTTATCCTTTTGTCCCATATTACAGGTTGTGATTCTATTAATATTAACTTTTCGTCCATTTACAAAACAAAATTCAGTACGCCACCGTCTGTAAATACACGTTGTTCGCTGTCTATTCAAATCCGACTATGCCCGAGTAGTAGCGCATTAACCCGAAGTAGAGGTAAAAGTTTGGCTGTGCCAAACATTTGTCTCTTTACCGATACTCTTAACACTGCCACTCCCGGTACCTCTTCATTGTGAATAGCATCATATAAAATGTGTTAAATAAATTAGTAGAAAAATTATCGGGAAGAATTAGTGGCATCGGCATCGGTAATGAAACCTCATTGTTAATGATGCTTGAATGAGGCTTTACCGAGGGCTTTACACTTTTTTCGCTGTATTCACTGAGCTCCGTTGACATTCCACTCAATCAGATTGCTGCAATATTTTGGTTGGCGGTCATTCCCATCAATCTGATCACAATCTCCTGCAATATCGTGCCCAGGGAAAGGAAGATTGCGACGAGGATAAGGTATTTCTCTTAATTTTGCTTGTGTTGGTATAACATTTGGTTTCAAAAGGATTTTGTGCCTAAAAAGTTTATGTGTTCCCATATTATTACTTAGTAATTCTGGAAATTCTTTTAAATTATCTTCTACTTTACTTATTTGCGATATCTTCAGTTCACTTCCTTTTAGATCTAACTTCAATCTTTGTTTCATATCCAACCCTAGTTGGTGTTAACTCGTTTGTCGTAACATATAAGGTAACCAAGGTTTTTCTTTCTTCAAACTGAACTTGAGTGCTGAATTTTCCAAAAATTTTGCGAACTTCTGTTCCGTCAAAATTCTTTATTGTTCTGTCAACGGATAATAATTTGACATTGAAATGAGCCGTCTTAAATATTGACTCTGATATCGTTGATATTTCTGCTCCAGTATCTACAAAACCTACGTATTTATTATATTTTGATTTTGCAAATGGTAATTCAACTTCTATTTTAAGACCATTTACTAATTTTTCCTTTGGCGTTAAATTTCTTATGTGCAAATTCTTTACATTAATGCAGCTTTTATACTGTCTTGCTTTACACATTTTTGCAAAATGATTTTTCTTACCACAAAGGTTACATTGTTTATTATAGGCAGGACATTTTTCAGTTTTAATAACATGATTTCTACTCCCACACCCATAACATACAATACTTTGCTTTTGCTTTAAATCTCTCTTGTTCATGAATTTATTCGATGCAATCTCTGCTTTTGACACATAAGTACCATTATTCGAATTTTGCAGGATACATAAATCTTTTGACGCGGCTTCATCAGCTAACATAATCGAGACGAATTTTTCGAAATCAACTGTGCTTTCTGCTAACAATTTTTCTTGGCAAGCTTTAGATTTGCAACCAATGACAAGTTGTTCAGCTAAAAGTCTTTTCTCCGTATCACTATTTCTATACCCGCATAACGATATCAGTGTTTCCAAGCAAAATAAATATATGTTACTAATTAAAATAATGTGTGCTTGGTTGATACGAGTACTAGGTCTATTCAAAAAGTTACATATAGACAACATTGATCCTTGTCATCTTCGAAGTATTCTCCTCCTCGTCTAAAACACTTCTTCCAGCGGTGTTTCCACTTTTGGATGCAGTTTGTGTTGTGTGGGATGACTTTCAGGGCCGAATTCATTTTTATTCCCTAAACTGTATCACTGATATAAAAGTATCTGGGGCACGTAAATCCCCGCATTAGCGAAAGAGTTCATTTAAATTTATGTTCATTTAATAAAGAGTTTCATTTTGACAAGTTGCCTTCCAATGACGCATCGAATGAGCTACTACCAGTTATGGTCGGCATTCATGGAGGAGGATTTATTTATGGATCATCGAACAGTACAAAATTTGGCCCAGATTTCCTAATCGATCATAATATTGTTCTCGTCACCTTTAACTACCGTTTGAATATATTTGGTATTTGAATATATTTGTTGATCTTTCGAAATAAATAATTACAATTAATTTGTCAGGATTTCTTAATGCTATGGAGGAATCCGCCCCTGGAAATGTAGGACTAAAAGACCAACTTGCAGTTTTACAATGGGTGCAAGAAAACATTAAATTGTTCAATGGAGATTCATTACAAGTTACTATCTTTGGATGCAGTGCTGGGGCTGCGTCAGTGCAATATCATATGCAATCCAAATTATTAAAAGTTAATTTACTATGTTAGGTAATAACTAATAATAAATAAATAAGAAAAATATCAAATTTAAATATTATAGATACCTACAATACTATTTTAAGTAAATTTTCAGTATTAAGAATAAAATGCCAAAACGTAATTTAAATGTAGTCAGTAGGTGTTACACCGATTAATACAAAACGTCTCAGTATTTCATTAAAATGTAAGTGAATATATAAATAAATGGTCAGTATTTATAAATAAAAATATTAGTATAATATAATGATATTTTATTATAAATGAGATAAGTTGTCATTAAAACCTGTTGTCACCAGGGAATCGGTTAAACATACAACGTACTAATAAATTAATGTATTGAAACTGGTTTCTAAGCAAAAAGCGAGACAACCCGTGTTGCCAGAAATATAAATTTCTTAATAAATACAGAATTTTATTTTTCTCTTCAAAAATGCTGAATTGTATTATAAAACTACAGACGGTAACTTAACATAACGCATTAAGATATTGCACGTCAAAATGAGAAAGATTATTAATAAGATTATGTTGGTCAACATTTTTTATTCGTTTTTCTGCATTGTTCACGTACATATATAGTTGTACCACAACTTCAGGTTATAAACTTTAAGGAAATATCGTACTGACCAAAATGATTGAAAAAGCTTAAACAACATACATTTGTCTGATCTTTAACTTTTTCCGAGAAAGAGGCGATTTTATATTAGAATCGAAGAAAATCTGACAAAGATAGCGATCGAATAACATTTTTGTGTCAGTAGATAGACTATAAACAATCAATAAAATTTTATATAATTTTTTTTCTAAATTTCTAAAGGCTGGTTTATGTAAGCTGTAACCTTAGCATTAGTATTATACTCTGCAATAAACTTTATATTATACATGAACTTTTTAGGGTAAACCACGGGGTAAACCGATAAGTGCAGGCCGGTAATGTCATTTTTACTAACAGCGACACGTCTTTTTTTATCGTTAATATATCTGCATTGTTTATTTAATTGTATTAGTTTAACATCGTTTTCATTGACGGTCATTTTTACTTAAGATAAAGTGACAGAATTTTTCAAAAATAATAAACGTCAAACCTGAAATTGATAGTCGCGAAAATTGCTGGAATCAAGTTATCGGGCACTAACATATACTATTCTGATTGGTCAGCATGAGCAATAAGACTTAAAAATTTAGAAATTGCCGTATTATAGGGTTACGGCATAATGCTAAGGTTAAGGTTACATCTACATATACCGTAGCACGCATTTGTCTGTACTCGAATTAAGGCTGATTCATGTAAGCTGTAAACTTAAAACATTACATGATATTAAAAATAATAACTTCTCAACAGTTCAAAATTAAAATAAGTCAAAACATTGGTCTTGTCAAAGTGACATTGTTCTTGTCAAAATGACAAGCGCACACAAATCAGCTGATTCCTAGCACGTCAAGGACGCTCGAGTCACGTGTCTGCTCGCGCCCTATACATGCAGCAGTATAGTAGTTAATAATAAAATATTTCCCATACCGATGACTCCAGGAAAATGATTTTTTTGCATAAATAATAGTTTAATCTTAATTTATTCTTCATCCGCATATAAATTTTTTATATACTGGTATATACCTGTATATAATGAAACTAACATCTCTGACGCAATTTTAAACAGACTGTTGACTCATTGATATATGTACTAAAACTTTTACCATTTAATTTTTCATTACATTCTGTTGCTTAAATTGAAAGAGCAGTGAAAATTTTCATTTCGGGTGGTATCTATTTTGGATTATTGTTAAAAGCCATATGGAGAATTAGTTCATTGATAAAAGTGTTTTGTAAGACTGTAAGACGAAATAAATATTCAAAAAGCATCAAGGACGAATGGATTGCTGTTTTCGCATTTCGCTTCTAATTTTAATAAATTCCTGTAAATTTCGTTGCCTTTCTCTCACTTGACTTCTACGAAGCAAGAAAATATTAGTTGGTAGCATTTTACCTAGGTACAGTAAAAATTGTTGACATAATTTTGTCACTGTATCTGAATCTAGAGTTTCTTTTGGCTACATATTGTTTAAGAGATGCTCTCTATCGGATTCAAATCCGGATGATAGGGCGGAAGTTTAAAACATCATGACCATGTTTATTTAAAATTTCGTCGACGGCGTATTTCTTATGTTGTGATTTGTTTTTAAGTCTCTTTTCTAAATTTGATACAGTTAGGACAGAATGAACGTCGTTCACCTGACGGTTGTAGCCGTTACTGTGGATGTGTAAAATAAAAGCTTGGAAAGTTATACATATTGTATAACAAAGTGTAAATATTTATGGATAAATTTATTGACATTCAAAGGAAATACAAAATTTGACTAACGTTTTTGTTATCAGCTGTTCCGAGGTTACCTCACAACAATGGTTGGGAGTAACTTGGCGGACAACTTGGTATGTATACAGGATGTAACAGCTAAACGAACTACCTAAAATAATTTTTATATTATTAAAGATACAATAAAATACTATAAGACCATTTTATAGAAAACCAAGGGGACATCCGATTAGAGAAGAAAATTTTTTTTTATACTAGTGGTTCTCAAGTTACTATATAAAGATATATTTTCTTAAATGGGGCTCATTCGATAGAGAATTTTGTTCTGAATTCAATCGTGTGATTATTTTATATCCTTATTTAACATAAATAGGTACTGAGAAAAATATAATTTAAATAAAATAGATTTTGTTATTTATTTTTCAGTAGATGAAAAACAATTGAGCTTAAATTAAAATAATTCAAATATTTGTTAATAACGTTAATAACAGTTTTGTTTTTCATACATTTTAGGTATCTGTAAAAAGTTGCGCCTTGTGTAACTAAAACAGAAACCATTCAATGGATTTATTACACTGCTCTGCTGATTTTGTCTGATAACGATACATTGCTGATCCCATTGTAGTCAGTCAGTGTCAGTAGATCTTCGCAGCAATGCATCTACAATACTTTAGTTTTTTATAGAACACGTCATTATAAAATCATAAAATTTACTACGAAGTATTCAATCTCGACTATTGTTTGAACACGACTACTTACAGCAAAATTTATATTTTCGTCTTTGGCTTTGGCCGTTAGAGTTCATAAAACATTTTGGTGGGATGTACAAATGACCAGCTAAGTACTGGACATCCCGGCCGCCGTTGAAGCTTCCGGTTCAACTAACAAATACATGATACATAACAAATACGTGATACATAATATAAAATTATAAATAAATATACAACAGTTTACACTTCGCTCATAATAATTAAAATTGATATTTGTAATCAATTTGTTATATTACGCATTCAATTTTCAATTATACTAACATTTTCTAAAATTTAAGCGTTAACAAAAAAATATAATTCGTAATTCTGACAATATCAAAATTTTAATTAACATTTTATTTCGCCTATTGAGCTTAATTTTGAACATTGTTAGTGAAGTCAATCATAAATCGTCAGTTAAAAAATAGAGTTTACATAAATAAGAAAATATCTGTCGCTCATGCAACTTAGTCTAAATTCTAATTATCTATTTTAACTGGCACTACACATATATTTCGCACAGCACGTTTCACAACACCATTTTGCGTACGTACACTGACAACACGGGTGACACCATCGACGCCCGGATGCAGCTCTACGACACGGGCGTACTTCCATGTCAGTGGTGGAGTGTTGACTTCCTTGAGGATGACCAAGGTCCCGGGTTGTATGTTGGACGTGTCCGTAGTGTTTCCTCTAGGTCTGGGTTGTAACTGGGTCAGGTACTCAGATACCCAACGCTTCCAAAAATGCTGACGAATTTGTTCGACGTATTGCCAGCGGGATAAGCGATTTTGTAAAATATGTGTAATGCACGGGTCAGGAGTTGATGTCAACGCACGGCCAATTAAAAAATGACCAGGAGTTAAAGCTGACAGGTCGTTCGGGTCATTAGTGAGAGGCAGCAGAGGTCGTGAGTTTAGGCAAGCCTCAATGCATGCTAAAAGTGTGAACACTTCCTCGAACGTGAGCATCGCATTACCCATTACACGTCGCAGATGATATTTAACCTTTTTTACTCCCGATTCCACTAGTCCAGCGAAATGAGGAGAACGCGCGGGTATAAAGTACCACTTTATACTTTTTAATGCCAATTGATTCACAACGTCAGATTTAAACTGTTGCGATTCAAATAATTCTGCAAGTGCCTTTAATTCTTTGTTAGCGCCTACGAAATTGGTCGCATTGTCTGAATAAATATTGTTTATTAAACCGCGCCGAGAAATAAACCTTTTTAATGCATTTAAAAAATTGTCTGATGTCAAATTGCCAACTAATTCCAAATGAATTGCTTTTGTAGCAAAGCATATAAATACACAAATGTAAGCTTTTATATTTCGCTTACCTCGACCAATCCCTTCCTTTATTAAAATTGGACCGGCATAATCTACCCCGCAATTGACGAAAGGAAACTCATATTCGCATCTGGATGCAGGTAGATCACCCATGATGGGATGTAAATCTCGCGGTTTAACTCGAAAACAAGGTATGCATTTATGTAGGACTTTGCGTACCTGATTTCGTCCTGATAGCGGCCAATAATTTTCGCGGATTGCTGCTAATGTACCCGCATTACCAGCATGTAAATGATTTTCATGAATTTGTTTAATAATAATATCAGTAACATGATGCTTCGGTAAGACAATTGGGTACTTTTTATCAAATGGGATGACCGCGTTACGTAAGCGTCCACCTACTCTGATTAACGAATCATTGTCCAGAAATGGGTTTAAAGTTTTAACTTACTTTTATTATTTATTTCATTATGTGATTGTAAATCCTTGATTTCTGTAGGAAAAGTTAAATTTTGTACTATTTTGAGGATAATTTTAGTTGCATTTTCAATTTCATTTGTACTTAATTCACCATTTAAACAATTGTTTCTGTTTCGCGTATTGTTTATAAATCGAAGACAATATGCAGTAACTCGCTGTAATTTTGCAAAATTTGAATATTTATTTAACCAATCACAATCGTTTACATATGTTGTGTTAACACTTAGACGTATTTCTGGAACATCAACACACCGTTCGCTCAAGTCTGTACCCCAATTAATAATATCATTTTTTAACTATGCAGGCCCATGGAACCAATGATTATCGTTAATTAATTGCCTAGGTAGTCTACCCCGTGTTATTATATCTGCAGGATTGTCCCTAGACTTTACATGATGCCAATTTATTGGGTTAGATAATGATTGGATTTGGGACACCCTATTTGCAACAAATGTTTTTAAATTGTTAGGTGATGTAGCTAGCCACGCTAACACAATTGTTGAATCTGTCCAGTATTTTATTTGATTTATATTAATTTTTAATGAATCCTGAGTGACCTTCATCAATTTTGATAATAACAAGGCACCACACAATTCCAAACGAGGAATTGTTTGCATCTTCAGTGGCGCAACACGAGATTTTGCACAGAGGAGATGAACTGATACATTCCCGGTTTTACTGACTGCACGAATGTAAATGCAAGCACCATATGCATTTTCAGATGCATCAGAGAATCCGTGAAGCTCTATAGATTCTGAAGGGAATAGATCAATTACTTTACGCGGAATTAATATATCGTTGACTTCATTGATTTCGTTGACGATTTCCGTCCATTCGGCGTTAAGATTCGGGGGTATTGGTTCATCCCAGTTATATTTTACTTGCCATAATTTTTGAATTATTAATTTTACTTTTATTATAATTGGACATAAAAGACCTAGTGGATCGAAAATTTGTGAAATTCTTGACAAAATTGTACGTTTAGTGTTAATATTATCTGATTTACTAATATAACTGTTTACAATATAATTTAATTGATCTTTTTTATAATTCCACCATAAACCTAGCAATTTTGTTTTTCCGTCTTTTTCGAGATTGATCATATGTGATACATTTTCGCAATTATTAATTGATGATAATAAATTTGATTCATTAGATGTCCATTTTCTAAGTTCAAAACCACCGCGTTTTAATAGTGATTGAAGATCAGATTGTAAATTTAGAGCATCTTCCATAGTATTGGTTCCGGTCAAAAGATCGTCCATATAAAAATCTGATTTTAAAATTTGTGACGCAGTAGGGAAATCTTGTTTTTCATCTTCAGCTAATTGCATTAAACATTGTACTGCTAAATATGGTGCACTTGTTGTGCCATAAGTGATTGTATTTAACTGATAAACCGATATGGGATCATCTCGATTATATCTCCAAACTATTCTCTGATAAATTCTGTCTTCATAGGCTACTAAAATTTGCCTGTACATCTGTTTAATGTCAGCTGATAAAACATATTGATATATACGAAATCTAATTAAAATGGAAAACAAATCTTCTTGCAATTATGGACCAGTCATAAGGGTGTCATTAAGACTTATACCGGAAGTTGTTTTAACGGATGCGTCAAAAACTACACGAACCTTAGAGGTGGTACTTAATTCTTTGATTACGCAATGATGCAGTAAATAGTTTTGATTAGAATCTGATGTATCAGAAATTGTGGAAGTGATTTGTTTCATATGATCTAGTTCTTCATATTCTTTCATAAATGAATTATAATGAATTTTTAATTTTGAGTCACGCGCAAGTTTCCCTTCTAAATAATTTAATCTCTTTATGGCTAAATGTTTAGAGTTTCCCAATTTAGAAATATTATTTTTGAAAGGTAAGTGAACGATAAATCGGCCATCGAGATTTCGATTATGAGTGCTTTTAAAATGTTCTATACAATTGAGTTCCTCTTGTGAATACGGACTTATTTTATGACTAGGACATTCCTCTAAACTCCAAAATTTTTCCATTTGATCTTCTAAGGTGTTTAAGAAACATGTAGCACGATTTTGTACGTTATTACTATTACCGATTACATTACCTCCGATAATCCACCCTAGCGTAGTTTCTTGCAGATGTGGATTTTTATGTGTTCCCGGAATTTGCCCTGCGCATAACAAAGACCAAAAAATACCCGCCCCTAATAAGATGTCGATTTTATTAGGAGTATTAAATTGGGGATCTGCTAATGGCAAAGTTATAGGAATTTGTAATTCTTTTGTAGAAAAATGCAATATTGGTAATTCATCGGTAATTTTGGGCAAAACTAAACATTTTAAATTATATTGATTTTTATTATGTAATGATTTTAATACAATATTAACTGATTGTTTTGCAATACTGGCTGATTCATTGACACCATTTATTGAAATGTTTATATTTGAAGAGGGAAGTTTTAGTTTTTGAAATGCATTTTCGGAAATAAAATTTGATTGAGAACCTACGTCTAAGAGTGCTCCACAATTAATCCATTTGCCTGCATTATTTTTAACTAAAACTTGTGCGGTACATAATAAGACTTGATTACTAGTGTTAACATTGTTATGTGCATGTGCACTAACTGCTGTAACAACAGAATCTGTTTTATGTAACAACGTATTATGACTTAGATTACATTTTCTGCAAGAATAATTAGATTTACAATTTTCTATTTTGTGATTATTTCTAAAACAATTTATGCATAATTTAAGTTCGTCTACTTTATTAATTCTTTCGATTACGGTTAATTCTATAAATTGTTTACATTTAAATAGCGGGTGATTGTTACTGCATAAAGGACATTGCGGCTTTGCATTACTAGCTAAGAGACAATTAATAGAACGAAATTTAAAATTTTGATTGTTACATTTAGTGGCATTTGATTGATTTGTTTTAATTTGATGATTATATTGTTTGTTTGACGCGTTGAGAGAGGCCAGAAGTGCACATTTCGTTTCAACAAATTGTTTTAATTTACTAAATGTCGGTACTTCTGAATTTAAAGTACTCTCCCATTCTTTTTTGGTTTGATAATCAAATTTCTGAACTACAATTGGTATTAGAAGCCCGTCCCAACTATCTACAGGTTGTTCTAGAGTTTTTAAAGCTGCTGTATTAATTGCAACGTCATCTACTAATTGTCTCATAGCAGTGTGAGTTGCCTTTTGTATAATTGGTGTATTTAAGATGGCACAAACATGTTCTTGGACAATGAGTCGCTTGTTTTCGTATCGCTTTTTAAGAGCCTCCCATGCAATTTAATAATTTGAATTCGACGCTGATATTGATTCTATAGATTTAAATGCGTCACCCCGCAAACACGAGCGTAAATAGTGAAATTTTTCAACATTTGAATATGAGCTACTTTCGTGTATAAGTACTTTAAACGTGTCATAAAATGTCATCCAATCTGTGTAAAGACCTTCGAACGTTGGAAGGTTTAATCGAGGTAGACGAACATTGCTCACTACTTGTGTATTTGAACTTGTAGCATCGATTGCTTGACTTGTCAATGGATTAGTACAAAGTTTTTGATCGTTTTTATCTATTAACGTTAAAATGGCAGATTCAACATCAAAGTATTTATTTTCAAATTCTTCGCGTTCCTTAGTGTGTTTATTTATATTAATTATATCTTTCAATTCTAGATCAATTTGAATGTTGTCGAAATCAGAAAATGTTGTTTTTAATCGAGACAGACGTGCTTTCAATTGATTTATATTATCTTTATTTCTATCAAATTTTTCCATCGCGGTGTTAATTCTAGTAAGTGCGGCTTTAATCAATCCACGCTTTTCAATTAATAGTTTTATTTCTTCTTGAGACATTTTAAATGATTATTTTAAAAAAAAATACGAGTGCTCTCATTCGACAAAGAATACAACAAATAGCAAAGCATGAGCCTACCTGTACACCGATGCTGCACTGATCGCTGCTGGTTTGGTTGCTGCTACTGCTGTTGCTTCTAATTGTTGCTTTGATGATTGTTGATTTGATGATTGTTGCTGATGTATATCATCCGGCTCGAAGGACCAGAAATATCTGGGATCCTGATGATGAACCCCAAGGATATATCTCGAAGGACCACCCGTAAATATACGGGAATAAAAATGTTGTACGTTGAGTTAAATTTAATTGATTTTATTATATGAAGAAAAATGAAATATATACAATATTTACAACACATGAACTTTATTAAAATTGTGAGCGACTCTTTATTTGGTTAACGTCTAATCTCGACTATTGTTTGAACACGACTACTTACAGCAAAATTTATATTTTCGTCTTTGGCTTTGGCCGTTAGAGTTCATAAAACATTTTGGTGGGATGTACAAATGACCAGCTAAGTACTTGACATAATCTATTTTGTTTAATTCGGAATTAGCAAAGAGAAATTATTAAAACAAATATTTCGTAAAATAATCATTAAAAGTACAAAATGTCAAAGTTAGGGTTTATTTGTGTTTGATTACAATCACGGTTAAGTTATAGCCATTCAAAACGTAACTCCTTGTGGATAATTTTTAATTATTTTTAGGTTTATTCAAAAGAGCAATTGTACAAAGTGGCAGTACATTGAACCATTGGTCACTTGAAGAAGATCCAGTAGATTTAATTCAAAAGATTGGGAATTTGTTAATTATTGACAGCACAAATATAACTGAAATTATAAATAATATACAAAATATTCCCGCTGAACAATTGTTAAAAGTTTCTCAAAGCGAAGAGCTTTGGGTGAGTATTTTAATTTTTATATTTGTCCTATCATACATTTTAGCACATATTTATATACAACCAGTTCTTCGTCTTAAATATAAGTAACTTCCAAATACTATGTCAAAGACAAGTATAGTTAGGACGATTTTACTGGGCGGTTAGGGAAAAGTTATAAAAACCATAGGCGCGCCAGAAAAATTCCTATTTCATGAATGTACCAACAATACAGAAAATAATAATAATTTATTTATTTATTACATTTAACAAAAAAGACTACAACAATATCAGGTACGAAATGCAGATCAAAAAAAAAAAATACATAATATGTACATTGCACTGTATAAATACCGGGTGTTTCTATACTTATGGATCAAACTTCAAGGGATGATAATAGATTCAAAAAGCTTTAATACGCAAAGTCCAATACTAAAAAAAAACCAGCTGATTGTCATATTTTGAGAAATTTTTGGAAAATTAGAAACAGATACGAGAAGACATCTTAGAGATAAACAAAAAATTTTATTTGACCAAAGTTGTAACTTATAGTTTTTAAGAAAAAAGGCGAAAAATCAGTAAATTAGATGATCTATATTTCGGAAATAGTTGAGAATTGGACTTTCAGCAATATTATCATCCCTCAAAGTTTGATCTATAAGTATAGAAACACTTGTATATCAGCAAGTCATAGATATTAAAAATTAATGAAAAATATTAAACAATAAATACATAGCAAAAATGTAATTACTCACTTTCTACATCATCCTCACTACTTGATTCTGATTCTGTTGTAGAATCATCGCCAACATTTATTATAAATGTATCGAGAACTTCCTCGATTTGTCCATTTGTTTTCCAGTACTGTTCTTCTATCGATGTTGTGTGTTTGACATAATTTTTTCATTTCTCTTCGGTAATATTGTCAATAGCTTCTCCAGAAATCTTTTTTAAATTTTATGAATTTAGGTCACTAGAAGTATTGTTATCACGGATGTGTCGTTTCATTTCTGCCCATGCCAACTCAATTGGATTCAAATCACACATATATGGAGGAAATCGCAGTGGAATATGGCCGCTTTCTCTGATAACGGTATCAATTTCGTATATAGTTTCCTTCGGTCGATGTTTATCAAGAATATCCATTAAATCAGATTTCCGGCATGATGGATCATATTCTATATTATGATGATCTAATCAGGACATCATCTCAGCTTTAGTTGAGTATTTTTTGGGACATTTATTTTCTATTGCCGAATGATATGAGGCATTATCAAAAACAATTACAGAATTTGCCTCAATATTTGGTAATAATCGTTTTTTCAACCATTTTGTGAAATTTTCTTTGTTCATTTGTCCATCTCCAGTAGACAAGCCGGCTTTAAATACCAATGCAGCATTTTGAACCCACCCTTTTTCAGAGCCAGCATGTACGACAATCAAGCGACCTAAATAATATTAATTGATAATTATGAAGATTAACATAAAAAAAAAATGTATCCATACCTGTAAAACGTATGCCAGTAGTAACTCCAATGATGTCTTCGCTTTGCCAACATCTTTGAACCGTCATGTCATTATCTACACATGTTTCGCCAATATAATATATTTTTCTCTTTTGTGCTTTATATGTTTTTAAAGTTCTCAGATATTTACAACGCCATTGCAATACTTGTGGTCTTTCCATAAGAATTTTCCTTTTATTCTGGCACTTCCGCCAGACGAAGCCTTTTGATTTTAATAAAAGTATTTATGACGATTTGCTATTGTAAGGAAAATCAATTTTTGTTTTTATTTCATTTAATAATTTCCTGGAAGTGGGATCTTGCTTCTTCACCAAATAAAAATCTTCTATAGTTCTTTTAATAACATCAAAATCACTAGTTTTTTTCGCAAATACTCAATCTTTGTCTCTTTGCTCCGGGAGTAGATAACGATGCAGAAGGATTCTCTAAATTTCAGATTTTGTTCTCTTTCCTTATTCTAGATATTGTCCTTTCTGAAACCCCCGTATAAAAGGCTGCACGTGCATTTGTTGAATTTATTGAAAACTTAAATTCTTTATTATTGGCTTCTGAATTACAAAATAATTTCCGTTCCATCACCACTTATAACTTTGTTCAATTTAGCCATTAAATTATTTAAAATTTTCAAACACTCAAAACAGATTCTGACTTTAAACTGAATGTTAATTATTAGCAAACAGGTATTTATAGTAAAATTTCATAGGGGTTGGAAAAGAACCATTTAATCTTAATCTATCCACAGTTATTGTCTCATTAATTTTTGGTTTTAAGCTTCTTCTACTTTAATACCTGCTAGCTAGAAGACAGGTATTGATATTATTCGTATAATAATCGCATTAGATAATTTATACAAGGGTTTTTCTTGTTATTTGTGTTTAAATCATAGTCGTTAGACAGAGTATAATAATAAGCAGATTTTAGCTTACATTATAATGTAAATTACGATACAAGTTTACTACTAAGCTACAAATATAAATATTTGTCAATTGGCGAAAAAATTCAAAGTGGGTGACGTCTGACCGCAGATTTGTAAACTAGAGGAATAAAGAAACGTTGATAGCATATATTGAAACGTATGTAATTTTAAATAGGTTTAATTTATATTTGTTGTAAAAGAAAGTTAGATATATAGTGTATATTACATTTTCAGGTTTAAATAATGATCAGTAACTCCATTTAATTTCCATTATAATTTTGACGTCTCCAATCGGTTCTATTTTTTTCTTTTTTAAAACAGCTTGGTAAAATTGTTCTAATAATAATAGCCAAAGTAGACTGTATATCATCTTTTTTAATAAGTTCTCCCCTTACTTTTTTCTAAATCTGTACAATTTAATTTTCTATTTCTGCTACTCTGTAATACACAAGCCCATAAACAAGTAAATTAATAGCACAATAATGATAACTTTGTTGTAAAACAATAAATATAGTTTTGATTTTTACTATCCTGTTTATATGCAACAAAACTGCAACAATATGTTTGCATTTGCGTCTCAATTCTGCTCTACAACTAAATTTGCTTTCCAGTAATTTATATTCTCATTTAATAAAATTTCAATCATATGAGGATCTCCAATCAAATGACTGGTTTTTAAACGAGATCCCAGTATTGTCTGGTCCATAATCTTTTATTCCTCAAATCAATACATGTCCAGTGTTAAAAACTGCTTCGTCTTCCTTTATAGGACGTGCAGAAGCAATGTGTTAATGTGAAGAATAAAGAAGACGTAGACACGTTAATATGCTTTAATTGGAACACAAGAATACAACATTAAATATACAAAATACAGAAATTATATATAAATATATATGACAGCTGAAACTCAAGACAACTTGATACATCATATACATAACAAACAATATAATATCAATGGTGACTTCTAATATAAAGTTTTTACTTTAACACAATGTATTCAGAAATATCACTTAAATCACTAATATTCTCCATATCAAATATTTTGCACTTTGAAATGCATATTGCCAGCAATAAGGAATGAGGGAACTCTCCTTATTCATCCGCCATCTTACTACCGTCCGCCCTGCCAATACGTTTACTTTACTAACATGTGTTGGAATTGATCACCTTTTTAAACTTAGTTACTTCACTATTTCAAGGTTGGTAGTAATCCAACCTGAAAAGTTCGAAGAATACGGAGGTCGCACTGTCAACAATCTTCAGACTGAAGCCAAAATTCTTGTCGAACGCAACGTATTTTGTCAGCACCGTAATCCATTGTAATCGTTCGAAATAACGCTGTTTATAAGTCGCGCAACTTGATTGTAAGACGCACATCGAAAGTATAAAGTGTATCGGATAAAAGGTTAGCCTATTTTTGTATTTAATTTGTTTTATAGCAACCACGACCTTTGAGGTTATGTTGTCGATCTTTCGACCCACACGCTTATTTTTGTGTTTCCTTTACAGGCGCCTTTTGTTCAACCCGTTTGTTTAGACCACTTTGTTGGTCATCTACCTTTGTGTATTGTTTACGTTCAATAAATCAAATTGAGCAACTTTGAATTCCGCCATTTCTTTCCCTCAACATTTGGGTGCGAGCTCAAAAACAACAGGTTATGGGCCCAGAAACGTTGTCAGTCGCAGCATCCAAACATTGAGAAACCCAGTCGGAGTGGAACAGGAACGGACAGATCGACGTGCACTGACAGAAATTGCGCTCATTGCCAGACGTCATAGCGAGCGACTCGTCTTAAAAGAATTTTTTATTTAAGTCGTATCTGTTCTATTTTTTGTCATGGATTCGATAAAAACGCAGTTAGAAAATTTGTCAGAAGATGCCGAAGGTAACGTGAATCATGTGTCATGGCGTTTCAAACTAAACTTAACATTGAAATCAAAGAATTTGTTTAACGTCGCGATGGGTATTGAAATCAGACCAGTTGGAGACGAAAACGATAGTCAAGTTAAAGCTTGGATTAAAAAAGACTTGGAAGCGCAAATTTTCATTGGATTGAATGTCAGCAGCAATATCGCAAAGAAAATCGCGCATTGTGTTACGGCGAAACAAATGTTGGATAAACTTAATACTCTGTATGGTACAAAATCAGAATTGTCAGTTGAGAATCTGCAAAGACAATTTTTTGGCTTTAGGTTTGATGATAGTAAGTCTGTCGTAGAAAACTGTATGCAAGTTCAGCAGCTTGCTGAAGATTTAGGGGCCGCAGGTGAGGAAGTGAAAGAAAGTTGGGTACTAGCAAGAATCTTGGGGACGCTGCCACCAAGATTGCACCATTTCCGAACAGCGTGGGACAACGTACAACAGGATGAAAAGACGCTGTCCAAACTGATTGAACGCTTGAGATTGGAAGATGATCGCCTGCATGAAAGAGAACCAAATACCGATTTCACGTCTAGGAACGCACTCGTCACGAAGGAGAATCAAAAGTCCAGGAAGTCACACATGGTATCGTCAGGAAATTCAAATGTTGAGTGCTTCAAGTGTGGAAAAAGGGGGCACATCAAAAAGCATTGCAGGGGCAAGCCCTGTGAAAAATACTTGAATTATCGTAAGAATCACTATTCGTGCAATAATTGTAGTCAGAAAGGACATTTTGCTAAAGATTGCCCTAAAACAAACCCTGAAAGGAACTCCAATCAGCGAGGCAGCAGAGAAGACACCAAATGTCGCAGAGCATTCATAGCAACTGGACTATCACTAGCTGCCTTGAAGCAAATTAATCTGAAGAACGACAGTAAGGATTTTTGGTATCAAGACTGCGGGGCAACGCAGCACATGACTTTCAGAAGAGACTGGCTGTCAAACTACGTGGAATTAGAGCACAAAACTTCTGTCGTCATTGGAGATTCAACCAAACTACAAGGTGTCGGAATGGGTAGTGTCGAACTGGAGGTCTACGATGGTTCCAAATGGAAGAGAGTTGTTCTAACGAACGTTTTACATGTCCCAAAGCTAACCTTCAATCTATTCTCGGTGACACAGATGGTCGACAGAGGGTACGTGCAATCTGCCAACAGAGAGCGATCAGTGTTCAAAGCGAGCGACACTGGGGAAACAGTAGCAGTTGCGGAACGCGAAGGTCAATTATACAAAATGTTGTTTAGACCAGAATCTAATCAGGAGAAACCAGATAAATGCCTAACTACCTTCTCGATCCGCACCTGGTATGAGAGGCTGGCCTATCAGAACGTGAAATACGTCAGGGATATTTTGAGAAAGCACCAAGTGCCATTCAACGATGACTGGGAAAATTATGTTTGTGAAGGGTGCGTATATGGGAAGCAGCATCGAGCTCACCATCCCACCAACCCGAAGGTCGCAGATGATATCTTGGACCTGGTGCATGTTGACATGGGCGAAATGAGTACCGTGTCATTGGGAGGAGCCAAGTACTTCCTGCTGTTTAAGGACGACTTTTCCCATTTTAGAACCGTGTACTTTATGAAAAGCAAGGATGAAGCCGCTAGAAAATTGGAAGAGTTTGTCAGAATGGTTGAAAACCAATTTGACAAGAAAGTTAAATGTTTCAGATCTGACAACGGACGAGAAATCGAAAATGCCACTACGAAGAAGATCATGGATCAATTGGGGATATTTCACAGCAAGTCCAGCGCGTACACCCCTCAGCAGAATGGACGAGTGGAGCTTGAAATGAGGACAGTCATAGAAGCAGCTAGATCTGCCATCCACAATCAAAACCTGAATGAAAACCTGTGGGCGGAGGCAGTCAATTACGCAGTTTTCACGATCAACCAGACAGGAACGAGTTCTCAGAAAGGAAGATGTCCAGCTGAACTCTGGTTCGGACGACAGGTGAACCTGAACAGACTTAAGACTTTCGGACAGACATGCTATGTTCTTCTACCTGATCATAAGCGTACCAAATGTCAAAAAAGTCGAGAAAAGGTATTTTTGTTGGCTACGACTTAGACTCCCCATGCTACCGTGTATATATTCCGGAACAGCGAGATGTTGTTAGCTCAACAGATGTACTCTTTGGAGAAGAAGAAAGTGTCAAGACAAGTCACGCCCGAGCAGAGAAAGAAGTCAAAGACGAAAGCGACAGACATGAAGAAGAGGAGGAAAGCCAGATGCAACGAGATGCTGTCAGCGAAAGAGATTCGTCCGACAGTGAGTACGACGACACGTTAGAGGCCTTCTAACTAATTCAGAATCGAGTGAAGGAACATGGCCGTCGAACTCTACGGGACCGTCGAACACAGAATGCCGATGAGATACGATGACTACCAGATGGACCAATCAGGAGAAAAAGACGGCTCAGACGTCGCTATCGTAGGAGAAGTGCAGGACATACCCGTGAAGAAAGCACTGAATGACCGAAACTGGAGGAAAGCCATGAAAGAGGAGCATGACTCGCTCTTGAGAATGCGGACCTGGGACCTTGTTCAACGACCCCTACATGCACCGGTTCTCTCATGTCGTTGGGTCTTACGGGAAAAATTGGACGGTCGACTCAAAGCCAGACTGGTGATTCGCGGATTCGAACAGAGGGAAGGAATCGACTACTCGGAAACCTTCAGTCCGGTAGCGCGATATGACTCAATCCGTCTAATCCTAAGTATTGCTGCGTCAAAGCATGACAGGACGATCCTGATTGTACTATTCGTCGACGATGGGCTGATAGCCGCGGCAGATGAGAGAGATATGCGCGGAATACTGGAAAACCTCAGCAGAGAATTTGAGATTATGTTCGACAGAACCTTTCCGAATCAAATATCGTACTTAGGGATGCAAATTGAAGTCCAGTCCAAGGGAATTTTTGTAAATCAATCGAAGTATACCTCGAAAATCCTCAGTCGCTTCAATTTCGAAAATTGCAACCCGGCACCTACACCGATGGAACGCGGGATGATCACCGACCCTGGAGACTACGTCAATGATGAACCAGCGTCAAAATCCGTGCCTTATCGCGAAGCAGTTGGAAGTCTGTTGTACCTGAGCACCATCTTTCGACCAGACGTGTGCTTTGCGCTGAACTATTTGAGTAGATTCAATGACAAGCCCATGATAAGTCATTGGAAAATCATAAAAAGAATTTTCCAATACTTGAAAAGGACTACTGATGTGGGAATATTCTTCGATGGAAATGATCAACTGACAGCATATACCGACTCAGACTACGGAGGAGACTCTTCCACAGGACGTTCGACCAGTGGCGTACTGATAATGCGTGGAGGACCTGTAAGTTGGAGTACACAAAGACAGCGACTTGTAGCTACGTCTACAGCTGAAGCCGAATACCGTGCAGCGGTATCCGCCATAGACGACGTATGTTGGATGCGACGCATTGGAAGGGAACTGAAGATAGGAAATTTGAACGAGCCTACGATTCTATATGTAGACAATCAGTCAGCTATACATATGCTCCAGAATTCCACCGAAGGACGCATTACCAAGGGGAAGAAACATATAGACATCGCTAGAAAATCAAGGAACACGTTGGAGTAACCGTGCAGCCAACGTACGTGTGCAGCGCTGATCAACTTTCCGACATCCTAACGAAGGCTCTCAGCAGGAAGACATTTGAAGAACTCAAGAAAAAGCTGATAAAGGAGGAGTGTTGGAATTGATCACCTTTTTAAACTTAGTTACTTCACTATTTCAAGGTTGGTAGTAATCCAACCTGAAAAGGTCGAAGAATACGTAGGTCGCACTGTCAACCATCTTCAGACTGAAGCCAAAATTCTTGTCGAACGCAACGTATTTTGTCAGCACCGTAATCCATTGTAATCGTTCGAAATAACGCTGTTTATAAGTCGCGCAACTTAATTGTAAGACGCACATCGAAAGTATAAAGTGTATCGGATAAAAGGTTAGCCTATTTTTGTATTTAATTTGTTTTATAGCAACAACGACCTTTGAGATTATGTTGTCGATCTTTCGACCCACACGCTTATTTTTGTGTTTTCTTTACAGGCGCCTTTTGTTCAACCCGTTTGTTTAGACCACTTTGTTGGTCATCTACCTTTGTGTATTGTTTACGTTCAATAAATCAAATTGAGCAACTTTGAATTCCGCCATTTCTTTCCCTCAACGTTTGGGCGCGAGCTCAAAAACAACAACATGTTATATGTAAAATGTGAAATAAATATTCAAAAAATTGAATGATTTAGAGTTTTCTTATTGTCAGTAAGAAAATTTATGCACGTCTACGTACAAACAGAACTGTGTGAAAATAAGTGTAATAAAGGATCCGCTTTGAAAGGTTTTTCTATTGTGTTAACTCCCCAATAGTTGTAAAATAACTATTCCACTTTTAACGCAGTGCGGTATCTAAGAAAAAGTATGTATTTAACAAGACGCATCGTAGGAATGGTGAATCGACCTACATACCAATCCCTTGCCAAGTAAAATCGTCCTAACTATACCTACAACTACAGACAGCAGTAGTACATTAATTGGTCCTTAACCTAGAAAGCCTCATCTACACGTTGGGCCAACTAACGCCAATAAACCAATATAATCAAATACCGGCGAGGCAAAGCAAGGCGAGTCGGCGCAAGTATTTTGCGTCTACACGTTGGCAAGTATTTGGCCCACACCTTCAGGCCAGTATCAGATGTTTCTCGTTTCTTTGACTCCAAAAACCAACTCTGAGGCGAGCGTCGGCAAACGGCGAGCGGCCAATGCGAGTCGCTGCGAAGTTAGACAAAAAGCCTTTCCTCACATTGATGTAAACTCGGCGTTGGCCTTCATTCGCCCAATCTGGGCCAACATGTACATGAGGCATAAATTAGTACCATCAGTATAGCAAACTCAGTGAAATTTGGGACACTTTCCTATTACAAATTGCTACAGGAAACATATTCATATTTATCTCATATATAAATAAGTTTTAAATAAATATTCTATTTCTATGACCGAAGTATTAATTACCAATATTTTATTATTTTATTTATTTCGTGACAGGTGCGTACAGAATACAATATTAATCATAATATTTTATTATAAGACATGAAACAAAGGGTTTATACAAATAGATTTAATCCAAGTATAGAATATGATTCAACAAATGCTTTTATAACAGAAAACAGTTATTCACTTCTGGAAGGAAATAAAATTGAAGTCGTGCCGTTTATATTAGGACATGTTACGAGCGAAGGTCTAATAGTGTCAGGTAAGATGCTAAAATAAATTTTCTGGTTTTCATTAATTTACCATATTTGCTTAATTTATAGGAGATCCAGCCGTTATTGATGATTTTAAGAAAAATCCTCTTCTTTTTGTTCCAACATCACTAAATATTTTCGACAATATTGAAAGTCAACAACATGTTGTTAATGAAATTGGTAAACTGTATTTTAACAATGATTCTGCTCCTGAAAATTTATTATTTGCAGCTGTAAGTATATTAAAATAGTGAAATTATTAAATCTAACATTAATGTATAATTCAATATCACACGGATGATATGTTTGTGCGAGGTATAAGAAAAACTATAGAACTCCGAAGAAATAGTAGTCAAATATTTCACTACATTTTTGACTATAAAAGTCAGGACTGGGTGCCAGGTACAACGAAAGAGTAACGAAAACTTAAAATATAAAATTATATATTACTCTTTTTAGGGGTAATTCATGGAGCTGAAATGAAATATATTTACTACTCAATCGGCGATACCGAAACTGAAGAAGAAAATATATTAAGAAAGCAAATTACAACACTATGGACTAACTTCGCTAAAACTGGGTAAAAAATATTTTTTTTTTCATTGTTATTAAATCCGTAATTAGAAACAACCGGTCTGTGAAACCGGCGCGACTGCTCATGTTCAAAAAAAATATCGACGCGACTATTGTAGGTACAGGTAAGGAATGATGAATTCGGCCGAACATATTATATTCATAGTACAAAACTTTTCACAGAGAATTTACAAGTAACTCTGTCATAAAATTTAGTAACAAATACATAATTTTTATTTTTTTTGCTTACAGAAACCCTACTCCTAATAATGATCCATTACTAAATAATCTAATATGGCCTACAGTTTCAAAACCTCAGGAAGATCTTCAGTATTTATACATTGGAAAACAGTTGGAAATTAGGGAAAATCCTTGGCAAGAATATTATAATTTTTGGGAAAATATTTACTATAAATATGGAAAACCTCCATTTTCTCTTTATTAATGTATTGTAATTAAATTGAATTAGATATTGTAATATATTGAACTATGTGCAATAAATGTATTACATTTATTTATTTATTCGTATCATGAGTATACAACATCCAATATTCATAGCTATATATCGTAAAAACATATTCCTGATCCTGACACATTTTTTGGAGTAGGTAGTTCTTCTTTAGTAGTAGATAATCCTTCAATGTTTATTGACATTATTGTTTTCGTCAGTAGTGGTCTAATTTCATGTTTTATCCTGCCATATGCTCCTGTAGTGGAAAGATTAGCCGGTATAACGAACCGTTATCCAGGGGACGCCTAAGGGTACCACGCATTCACATACTCTTCATGGAGGCTCTTTTCTTTTGCCCGCTCCCCATTTAATAATGTGGAAGTAAAATGGGATAAAGTGTTAAAAATTACCATTCTGGCATATAGGTAAATGTAAAACAATATTATACAGACTGTAACAGCTAAACGAGCTACCTCAAATAATTTCTCTAGAGACAATAAAATAGTATAAGACAATCTTATAGAAAACAAAGGGGGACATCCGATTAGAGAAGATAATACTTTTTTTAAACCAGAAGTTCTCAAGTTACAACACTATATATTTTTTAAATGGGATAATATACATTTTTTAGGCCCATTTGATAGAGTATTTTTTTTATTCAACCATGTGATTATTTTTAATACATAACAAAAATATTGAGAAAAATTCAATTGAAATAAATTTGATTTTTGTAGTCAATTTTCAGTCAGCTATGTATAAAAAACAAAAACTGCTATTTGTCAATTTGAATTATTTAGGTTAGAAATTAAGTAGAACATTATTTATAACGAAATCAAATTTATTGAAATTTTAATTGAATGTATACAATATAAAATAATCACGTGGTTGAATTCAGAAAAAATACTCTATGTAAAAAATATATATCATCCTATTTAAGAAAATATAACTTGGTATTGTAACTTGAGAATCACTGGTTTAAAAAAAGATTTTCTTCTCTAATCGAATGTCCCCCTTGATCTTCTATAAGATTGTCTTATGCTATTTTATTGTATCTTTAATAATATAGAAATTATTTGAAGTAACTCGTTTAGCTGTATGTATATAATTATAGGAAATAATTAAATATTTAAAAATAACAATGACAAAATAATGACAGATATCATTACATTGCTCTATTTATATAGTTTAATATTTAAACATATTACATTTCTGAAATTGTTAGAAGTATAAATACAATTTGAACTATTAGTGATATGTAGATTTTAAAAGAACTATTTTCTGATTTAAAACAGGAGTAAATTAAAAATTTCTCTATTGGGATTTTCAAGTATCAAGAAATGGCGTTGATCGCATTAATCCATGGTACACTTTTTGTTGACATTTGTAAGCGTAGCATTGCTTATTGCTGTCAATTGTGTTTCTATAGTTTTCGTATTATTTTCTCATTTATTAGTATTTTTACCTCCCGCTACACTTGGTAAGGGAGGTATAGGAATCGTGCTAAAAATCGCATATTGAGATTATGGTTTTAAGGTCCCTAGAATCCAATTTTAACATTTTCACGATGGTGTGTGTGTGTGTGTGTGTGTAACAAAATTTTCGTCTACGATAACTTCCATACTACAATTCTAAAAATTATAATTCTTTCTTATTTCTCTTCGTTACATCCATGTGAAGAGCTGATTAGATTTTGGTTAGAATTGGACAACCGGAAGTACCCTCATTTAAAGATTTTAACAGTTTTTCTTGAAAAAACTATGTTAAATATCATTTTTTCAGATTTAATGTTATTATAAATATTAAAGAATATTTTATTCTCTATACGATTTGACTGCATTTTATACTTAATATTAAATGGATATAGAGTTATAAAATTATAAAGAAATTAAATTTCATAGAGTAGCCATAGCTGTGGAAACAGCTACTATATTAAGAAAATTCTGATTGAAAGATGTCAGTGTCAAGTGAAATGGACATTGTGTTTGTCTTATAATTTTACTGGAAATATAGGATCTTTTGCTATAAATTTTCTGTATGGAATTTGCATAAAATACATGCAACTGCCGGAAGGTAAAGTACAAGAAATATAATCTTTAGCAAGGAACTTTCTGTATGGAATTTGTACAAAATACATAGAACTGACGGAAGGTAATGTGCTGGCCATATCAGATTTTTTTAAATATTGTACAGCACTGCCATTGCTACTATGGCTGCTTTAACTGACTGTAGGGAGATTTGCATATTGTTCCGAAGGGCTCGGAATATACCTTTCCATTGGCCAAAAGGTTCGCACAACCGTGTTCCGAGTACGTATATGTGAACGATTGTATGCTTCTTCGGCTGCAGTTCGAGGATTTAAAACGGGGGTTAATAGATAATTTCGACAGGGATAACCACCATGGCCCAAAATAATTCCGTTAATACTGGTATCCTATTAAAGTATTTTATTAGAAATATAAACATTTGTATTTTGTGCTTGCATTTACCTCAAACTTTTCCTTCAGCATACAATGTTCCCATATACGTGCATTGTGTGCACTTCCTCGCCATCTCGCCACTATATCAAGAATTCGGCATTTCGCATCGCAAAGCACTTGCACATTTAGTGAATGATATCCTTTCCGGTTACAATATAGCATGGGGTTTCCTTTGTCCGGATTTTTAATTCGCAAGTGTGTACAATCAACACAACCGACTACCATAGGAAAACCACCAGTACTATAAAATTCCGTCTTTAGGTCGTCCAGACGATCCGGAAACTTGACGAAAACTTTCGCTTTTGATGCCAATGCTCGCAATACTCTTGCCACAATTCGTGATACAGTGGCCCGACTGACACCATGCAAATCTCCTAAAATTAAGTAAATTATTAACATTATGATACGAAACGAATACTACAAAAACTAAAATGATATTTTGAGGTTAGGTAATATTAATAATTTATTGTTTCCCTACCTGATTCTACTTGACCGCAACTTTTGGCATAAAAACGCAATGTTATAAGCACTTGTAATTCGGCGCTAATATTTTTTTCTTGCTGTGAAATTTGTTCTATTTCTAACCTAACCAAATCAGTGACGAAATTCGCAGTTTCTTTTCCCAAACGATATCTTCTCCTGAATTCTTCATCATTATAGTACTCAAATGGGTTTATTCTTTCTCATACAACTCTAATTCGTCCTCTATTCAATTCCAAAACATCCCTCAAATCCCGAATTTCTTGTAACTCACATAGTTCGCCGGCCGTATTTGTAACTTACAGAGCTCTGCTAACTGTTTAAAGACCCTAGTTCAAAGTGTTCAAAGTAGGGTACCTTTATAACCAGGGTATGGCCATGGGCCAAGATTGCCGCCATTGTCGGTAATTCATTTCCTTATTTATTTGTAATAAATGTGATATTATATTATAAAAGAATATTAAATTATCACACTGTGAATTTATAAAGGTAATAAAAATTCATTAATTTAAGAGATACACAATTATTATTAATATTTACATTTAGAGGTTATGTAGAATATATGACATGGGTTGTTATTATCACATCCAATTTAATATCTGTAGTTCTTATTTACATAATAATTGTATATTCTAAACTTACCTTTCAAAATTTAAATGATTGTGCTTAATATTGGTAACTTATAGTTGTTTTCAATATGTCAGTAATCATGGTGGGAATCTTAACAAACTACACAAGTAAATAAAATAAAATATATTACTTACACTATAAATACGTATTAAAATGATAATTAAATGTGTGTTTCATTAAAATAAAACAAATATTCACGAAAATACATAATAATTTGCGCAAGAACAACACATATAACAGATGTCCCGGTAATGGCGGACGAAACGTGAGCCACGCCATGGCCATACCCTGATTATAAAGGTACCCTAGTTCAAAGTAGGGTACCTTTATAACCAGGGTATGGCCATGGGCCAAGATTGCCGCCATTGTCGGTAATTCATTTCCTTATTTATCTGTAATAAATGTGATATTATATTATAAAAGAATATTAAATTATCACACTGTGAATTTATAAAGGTAATAAAAATTCATTAATTTAAGAGATACACAATTATTATTAATATTTACATTTAGAGGTTATGTAGAATATATGACATGGGTTGTTATTATCACATCCAATTTAATATCTGTAGTTCTTATTTACATAATAATTGTATATTCTAAACCTACCTTTTAAAATTTAAATGATTGTGCTTAATATTGGTAATTTATAGTTGTTTTCAATATGTCAGTAATCGTGGTGGGAATCTTAACAAACTACACAAGTAAATAAAATAAAATATATTACTTACACTATAAATACGTATTAAAATGCTAATTAAATGTGTGTTTCATTAAAATAAAACAAATATCCACGAAAATACATAATAATTTGCGCAAGAACAACACATATAACAGATGTCCCGGTAATGGCGGACGAAACGTGAGCCACGCCATGGCCATACCCTGGTTATAAAGGTTCCCTAGTTCAAAGGTGCCCGTAGCCACATCTATGGTTGAAGAACAATGTTAGCGCTAACAGCGGTAAAATTTGACTGTAGAATACGTTTTTCTTAGAGGTCACCTCTAAATTCATTTAGAGATGATCTTTAAATTTAACAGTGACTGTAGAATACCACTGCTGTATTTAAACTATTTTCTATTTATAATAAAATACAACAATGACAGTATTGATTACAATAATCAAAACATAGTTCATAATAAAAAATTATCCAAGATTCCTATTTACTAAATGATTACAACAGTGACAAGTATTGAGATTACAATAATTAAAACATAAATTATAATATAAATTCATTTAATAAGTAAATTTCTTTTGATCTTAATGAAACATTACTCCGATATATTAAATATGTGTATGTTACAGTATGTGTAAAGTCAATCGCGAATTTATGAGCAAAATATACATGGTCCACTCTATAGTGACATTTCCACGGGGTAACTGAACGACTGTAGTTTTACGCTAAAAACTTTAATTACATTATAGGGTCTATTCTGTAACTCAGTGGTTAATTTTTAACTACTGGTTAATTTTTTTAACCAATCAAGTATGTTGACATATAACAAAAAAAGGAATTTTTAGTTGTCAAATTAATATCTATTGGATAAAAATTTTAACCAGTGGTTAAAAATTAACCACCGAGTTACAGATTAGGGCCTTATTATCGGTATAAAAATACAAAATATATAGGAATTATTATTTCGTTTTCATTTATTTATATTCAAAATTCGAATGCGACATGTAATTTCTAAAAAGACATAGACTTGCACGAGTCCATTCACCACCGATTTAATTGGTGATAGCTAATAGTATATTACGTACCGTGAACTGTAAGTGATAGTTTTTAGGTCGAGAACGTAGTTTCGAGTATTCGAGACCTAAAAAATCACTTACACTTCGAGGTTAGTAAGCTATTTTTTGCAATACCTGCGAAAATAGAAGAAAAAGAAAAATAGGTTTCAAATTAACAGCTGTCAGATTGATGTCAAAATAGTATATTAAAGAACGTGTTTTAAGACATGTTTTTTCGCACGCGTCAAAATTTAGAAAACGAGCGTTAGCGACTTCATTATGAACGCAAAATATAAAAATAAAATTTGAATGATAGGTGAGGCTGACGGTACCATGAATGTTTAAACAAAGGAAAAAATTGTAAATAAACAATTCTTGAAAAATTGACGTTTGGCGAAGGTGTGAGGTTTTATTTGCAGCTTCTTTGAGTAAATAAATGGATAAGATGGATATACAAGGAGCTGCCAGTGTTGCCTGTGCATCGCTTCTACCCGATAGATCGAGAAAGAGGTACGAAACCACTTATAATCTTTTTCGAGAGTGGTGCAACGGTGGATATCCATACCAGTGAGGCAGTTTTACTAGCATATTTTTTAGAAAGATCTACAAAAATTTCTTGCCCTTCGAGTTTATGGTGTGAATATTCGATGCTCCGGTCTACTATCACTCTAAACGATAATGTTGACATTTCTAAATACGCCAAATTAAAGGCATTTCTGAAGAAAAAAAAAGTTGGATACCGTCCCAAAAAAGAGTGAAGTATTTACAATGAAAGATATTATAAAATTTTTGAACGAAGCGCCAAATGAAACGTGAAGAAAATTTGCAGCTTTCGGTTTTTGGATTTTGGACTCGAGTTGTAGAAATAATTTGTAAAACAGTTTTGAGACTCAGATGCTTTATTTCTTTATAGTAAAACACAATAGATCACAAATAGAACACTTTTATTAACGGAAAATAAACATGTAACAGCAAACATTTATTATTATATTTTTTGACAGTAACAATCAACATATATATTTTATTTTATTAGAACCAGCCGTCTATAAATATTCTAAATATACAGAGAAAAAAATTAATTTCAACAAAACGTTTCTAATGAAAAAGGTTGTTGCCGTAATGGGCATTGTGGGAGCTTGCCGCAAAGACGAATTATGTAAGGTAACTTTAGATGACATTTCAGATAAAGGTAGCATAATACTTATCAGAATACCAGATTCAAAAAATCACGAACCAAGAAGTTTCATCATCGTAGAAAATGACAACGAAAAATTACACTGTCTGGAATTATTTAGAAAATATATGAGCCTGCGACCAAAAAATTCAGATAATAAAAGATTTTTTCTTAGATATAAAAATGGGAAATGTGTTAACCAACCGGTTGGGAGAAACATTTTTGCTAAAATTCCTTCTGAAATTGCAGAATTTTAAAATTTGAAAAACGCAGAAAATTATACGGGACACTCATTTTGCAGAACCTCGGGCACACTTTTGGCTAACAGCGGAGTCGACATTATTGGGTTGAAAAGACATGGCGGCTGGAAGTCGTCGACAGTAGCCGAAAGTTATGTAGCAGAATCTTTGTCGAACAAAATTGAAGATATTTCACAGAAGTGAAGAAGATTGTGCATCCCACCAAGATAATTCTATGGTGAATGTTCCAGTTACAGATGACATACCCAATAATGTGATGAGTGCCTCTCTCGATGATCCTGATTTAACTAGGGAAATAAATAAAAATTTAACCTCAATTCTTACTGCTAATACTATAACTAATTGTAATTTTCACATTACCATAAATGAAAAAGATGATTAAAATTTTTATATTCAATTCTGTATACTACCTATTTGTAAAATAATAATAAAAAAAATGCTTAAAATTTTGTATTAAATTCTGTATACATATTTGTAAAATGCTTGATAATAATCTGAATTTATTTTCCTGAAATTCTGCGTAACTAACAGCCATTATATTATATATTTACTTACCGTTCACCATGAACGATAAGTGTTTCACTTACCATCCACCGAGGACGGTAAGTAAATGATGTAACCATGGAAACCAATTGTGCAATAAAAGTTCCACATACTGTGTTTAAATTTTGTTATTAATGGGTATTGCAGAAAATCATAACCATATTCAAAGAACTTCAGCCCTGTCCGTCATTTGCTTTATTTCGGCCTAATGACGTTATAACTATAACAGTAGTTTGAAAACAATATTGGTTGTCATATTCCGATACGAACAATATAAACACAATTTGTTATATAGTCTTCATAAGCGAAATTAATTTTAATAAATTCAATCACAATATATTAAATATGTATTACTTATTAGTTTCTAATATTTATGTAAAACATTGTAATTTTAATAGTAGCTATCAAACTAGTGGCCCACATCTATTCATTTGCTTGAACCCATTTTATAATTTACGAATTTGAAAAACATTAGTTTTCATTCATGATGAATACGTCCAATATACCCTTAAAGTTTCTTGCACAGATTTAGAAACACTCTGTATATATTGTAACGTTTTTATTTATTTGGGTGAAGTGTAAATATTAGACAATTATTATTAATTAAAATAAAAGTTTATTATAACGATAAATAGATATTAAATATAATTAAAAGATGATAAATATAACGAACACTACGATTAAACAAATATTAAACTCTAATTAAGACTAAGAATATTATAAAACACTTAAACACTAAGATTATTTATTTAAACAATATATAGATCACTTATTTATTTATACAACTGTATTTATTTATATTCACCACTTGTCTACTATCTGTTTATATCACCAACTGTTTAGCACGCAACGCTTATTTATATCAGACTGTCCAGTGCCTTCGCTAACGGTGCTTATAAACCCTAGCCGAAAATTCCAGAACTCACTGGAACACTTCTAGATAAAACACAATACGTTACATCAACCGCGTAATTAAGCAGGCTCCGACCAGTCGCTTGCGTCATCGCTAACAATAGACACTCGCTCGTCCCTGCGACAGCGGCGGCGACACCGACGGGGACAGAGGCGGTAAGAGTGGCGGCGACGGCGGGCACTGCACATTACACTGCCCCCTCCTTAAGACTGTTTCGTCCCGGAACAGTTCGTGATGACGAAATCTGCACGCATTACCCTTGGTGCATTTCGAAGTTTTGAAGAAATAACAGTCGATGGTCCGCTCGACTTCTTCTTTATGTCTGTTAGGGTTAAAGCTGCAAACGAGAATTTCAACACCGGTAAAACGGAAGAGGATTTCTATCATGTTCCTAACAATCCTCCAATCTAAACCATCTAGACCACAGCCTAACTTCGGTATGGCTAGCTTCAAAATGTCATTCTCAAGCAGATGATCCCTCAAATCGCACAGCGAGTTCCACAGGTTGCGGTACGACGGCTTCTGGTACGAGCGTGGTTTTGTAACCAGGTAATAGATGTACCGCTGATGGTCTGCATTGCTATCCCGCAGGTGCAGCGTCTTCCCCACATTTGGGCGTTGGTTGGCCAGTTTTTGTTGTCGTCCAAATTTCGCCTTAAAGGCTGAAGCAATGCCACGGGACATCTTTAAGTCTTCTGATACGCAGTGACCGAGGGAATAATCTGCAGACGCGGTGAATAGATCTCGGTGTTCTTCTTTCGTCACGCCGAACCGCGCCTTGCGGCCCAAGGAATAGTTCTCCATGAAGTCTTCAAAAGTTGGTTCTTGTGTTATGATCCGACGAACCGTTGCTCCATTATGGTCTTCGTGGTTGTCTCCGTCGAAAGGGGCTAGCCGATTAAAGTGTACTACTCTTGCCTTCCCGCTAGGTTGTTTCTTAATTCTGTATACCACGTCGTTTATCCTTTTGACTACCTCATAGGGGCCTTCCCAATTCTTATGCAGCTTTGGTGATAAACCACGACGTCTTTGTGGGTTGTAAAGCCACACTAAATCTCCAGGTTGGTATCCACCCTTTTCGGCCTTGATGTCATACCGGTCCTTCATTCGGTCGCTGGCAGCTTGAATGTTCGTACGGACTTGTTCATGAATGTCATCCATTCGTCTCCGTAAGTCCGTAACGTAATCTTCCCTGGCCAGATCTTCCCCAGATTTACTGCCGAACACCAAGTCACATGGTAAGCACAACTCGCGCCCGAATAAGATGTTCGCAGGGGTTTGCCCTGTTGTTTCATGCACGGATGAACGATAAGCCAACAGGAACAGATGGAGTTGTCGGTCCCAGTCTCTTTGGTGGTTGGAGACTACCTTCGACAAATATCGGTTGATCGTTCTGTTCATTCGTTCAACCATGCCATCAGACTGCGGATGTAATGCAGTTGTTCTAGTTTTATTAATTCCTAATATCATACAGACATTTTGGAAAACGGCAGACTCAAAATTTCTTCCCTGGTCGGAATGGAGTTCACGCGGTACTCCGAATCGGCATATACATTCCTTAACTAAAGTTCCAGCAACCGTGGTGGCTTCCTGGTTGGGTAATGGATATGCTTCAACCCACTTAGTGAAGTAGTCCATAACAACCACGATGTATTTATTTCCTTCGTCACTTTCTGGGAATGGTCCAGCTACATCAATCACAATACGCTCAAATAGACTGCCAACGTTGTATTGACGCATTGGAGCTTTTCGTCGTTTATGCGGACCGTTACTGCCAGCGCAAACCACACATTTCTTGCACCAATATTTAACATCTTCCGTGAAGTTAACCCAGTAAAACCGCTGGCTCAATCTTTCTAGCGTTTTGATGACTTCGAAATGGCCTCCAGATCCGTCATGGATCTCTTTCAACACGTCTGGTACTCTACTCTTAGGAATAACTAACTGAGTTCTCCTCTCAGTTCCATCAGCATTTTCTACCACACGCTTTAACATGCCATCCTCAATCACCATGGAGTCCCATTGCGCCCAGTACGATTTTACACTCGGTGAGTGCGATGCAACATCTTCCCACACTGGTTTGCTCTCCTCTGCTTTCCATTCGAGTATAATTTTCAAAGTTGGGTCTTTTTCTTGATCTTCGCGTAGTCCATCGGGCTGCCAATTATCGTCGACTACTGTTGTTCTGGCGACGATGGAAAATTTTTCTTCTAGTCAACTACAATGCTTGCAGTCATCTTGGCACGGCCTTCTGGACAATGCGTCGGCATTACGATGGCTGGTACCTGTTCTATGCTCGATTTTGAAATCGTATTTCTGTAGTCTTTCAATCCATCTAGCCACCTGACCTTCAGGATTCTTGAATTGTAGCAGCCATTTTAGTGCAGCATGGTCAGTTCTAATCAAAAATTTCCTTCCGTACAAATATTTGTAGAAATGTTCCACGGATTTCACGACTGCCAAGAGTTCTTTTCTAGTAACACAATAATTCCTCTCTAGTTTTGACAAAGTCTTACTAAAATAGGCAATAACCTTCTCATGTCCGTCTTGTATCTGGGAAAGAACGCCACCAATTCTCACGTTGCTTGCATCTGTGTCTAGTATGAATTCTCCTTCAGGTAACGGATAACTCAGGACAGGTGCGCTTTTCAAAGCATGTGAAAGTTCTTTGAACGCAACTTTGCAGTCCATTTCCCAGATAAATCTTCGACCTTCTTTAGTAAGCTTTGTCAGTGGCTTGGCTATGTTGGCAAATCCAGGTATATATCGCCGATAATAAGTACACAAACCAAGAAAACTTCTAAGTTCGTGTTTGTCTCTAGGCGCTGGCCAATCTCTCACAGCCTTTATATTTTCCGGGTCAACTGCAATACCCTTGTCTGAAACCACGTGTCCAAGGTAATGAACTTCCTTTTGAAACAGGTTGCACTTCTTGGGGCTGAGCTTCAGGTTAGCCTTCCGCAATCTCTGGAAAACCTCTTCCAAATTCTTCATGTGGTCCTCGAATGTTTTACCTACCACAATAATGTCGTCAAGATAGACTAAACAGGTTTTCCATGATAGCCCAGCCAATACGGTCTCCACGAGTCGTTCAAACGTTGCAGGGGCATTGCAGAGCCCAAATGGCATTACAGTAAATTGCCACAGTCCGGTACCAATTGTGAAGGCTGTCTTTTCCTTATCTTTTGGATCCAAATCGACTTGCCAGTATCCGCTCTTTAGATCCAGAGTGGAGAAGATCTTCGAGCCAGCCAAAGTGTCTAGTGCATCGTCTATTCGAGGTAGCGGGTAGCTATCCTTCTTGGTGACGTTGTTAAGTTGACGGTAATCGACGCAAAATCGTGTAGAGCCATCCTTCTTCTTTACTAACACCACTGGTGAAGCCCACGGACTGCTTGAAGGTTCGATCACACCTTCCTTTTTCATGTCTTCAATAATTCTTTCCGCTTCCTCACGCTTCGCCAATGGTAGTCTTCTTGCTGGTTGGCGGATGGGTCTTGCGTCGCCGGTATCTATCTTATGGTGAACCACATAAGTTCTTCCGTTGGTCTTCTTGTCAACTTGAAACACATCTTGAAATCTTCCAATTAATTTCTTTGCCTTGTTTCTCTGGTCGGCGGTCAGTTCTTGGAAGGATGTCGATAATTGATTAATTAACGTGTCCGGAATTTCCTGAGATATGTTTCCTTTGGCCTTAACAGTTCGAATAATAAAGGATACTGCCGAGCATTCTCCTACAATTGTTCCTCTCTTAAGAACAACTGGATAACAATTTACGTTCATTACTCGAACTGGTATTACTTGACTGGCTTTGTTCAGTGATTTTCCTACAACAACTCCAGTACCAGTCTTCACATCATCATTCTTGGGCTCAAGCATAACAATATTCCCCTCACAGAAACTACCATCTAATTGTGCTTGCACGATAGAATCACTTCGTTCTGGAAGGGTAACATCTTCAGCCATTAGTACGCGCACAACCTTGTCTTCTCGAGGGTTTAAAACAAGTTCTTCTTCATTGACCATCATTACTCCATTCTTCAAGTCAAGTCTGAAACCGTGCTTTTTCATTACGTCCATACCGAGTATTAATTCATCTTCAACGTCAGCTAGCAGCGCACGATGTTTAAAGGATGTATTTCCAATAGCGATGGTCATATCTATTTCTCCTAATGTGGTAACTTGTTCTCCTGCCGCTGTGCGTAATCTCCACTTGGTTGGTTGAAGATGCGCCTTGCCTGTGTTTTTTTACTAAATCGGGTCTAATTATAGTTTTTGTCGCACCTGTATCTAGTAACATTTTTAGTGGCCTTCTATCAACAGAACCATTCACGTAGATGTTGCTGGCTTGATGATGAAGGGTTGCGACATAACTGATGGATTGTGGGGCTACTAGATTACTGGTCGACGATTGCCCCTTCGCATCAACTCGACTTAGTTTTCCGACTCCTTTTCTTCTTTTACCGATTCTGTCTCTCTTTTGCATTTTTCTGCAAAGTCTCTGCGGATGACCATGTTTACCGCAATACCAACAGATGAGTTTCTTTCTTCCGGTAAACACTTCATATACAATTCGTCGCATTTTCTCTTCTAGGTCTTCCGTGTCTTCTTTTCTCTCGGCATCAATATTTCGCACTCAAGATTGGTTACGTGAAGCTTATTGAGCAGCTTCATGTTCTAGTGCATCTGAGAGTGCGTCAATTAATGTTTTTGGGCGGGCCAATCGCAGTGCTTGCTGTGTTTCGCTCTCTCGAACTCCGTAGATGAATGCTTGAACGGCCACGCACTCCAAAACGCTGTCAGGAGCTGCAGGATGTGCGAGACGAACCAAACGAGCTACGTCGACTTCAAATTCTTGCAGGCTTTCTTTTGAACTCAGTTGCGTCTGGTATACCTGCTCCAGGTGCGCATTGCCGTACCGCATGTCCAACCGCTTGACTAGTTGGTCGTAGTCCTCTTGTTCTTCTTCCTTCAGCGTTTGTAGGATGTCAATGGCTTCCCCACGCAACGAGACAGTCAACGCTGTAGCCTTCTCTGTAGACGTCCAGTTATTTGCTTTCGCAGCCGCTTCAAATTGTTTTAAATAATTCGGCCGCGAAGATTTGCCATCAAATTCCGGTGTTTTGATGTGCATTGTTGTACTAGTATCAGGTTTTACTACTTTCTTTTCTTCGTGTCAACCTGACTTCACTACATCGGAATTCGACATTGACGACGATGTAATTTCAGTGAATTTTTCTCGTAATTCTTCAATCTTCTTGTCATATTCAACTTTTAAATTCTTCTGTTCTTCTTCAGTTTTTCTAGAATTCTCCTCTAATTTTTGTTCTAAAGTTTGCTCCAGAATTTTAGAATTTTCTTCCATTTTTCTAGAACTTTCAATTAATTTTTCTTCTAAACTTCGAGAATGTTCCATTAATTCTTCTTTTAATGTTGTAGAATTTTCTGTTATTTCCAGTTTTAATTTTTCTTTTAGTGATCTGGAATTTTCTTCTGCTTTTCTAGAACTTTCCATTAATTTTTCTTCTAATGTTCTAGAATATTCTTCTGCCTTTCTAGAATTATCTACCATTTCCTGTTTTAATTCTTCTCTTAGGGTTCTAGAACTTTCTTCTGATTTTCTAGAACTTTCTTCTATAAGTTTTCGAATGTCACACTGAATTTCGAATAAGTAATCATCAGGATTTTCACCAGCATCGATTAGTGCTTCTCTAAGTCTCTCTTGAAGAACTGACTTCTTTCCTGTTGTGTCCAAATCTCTTTCTTCCAATTCGGTCTTGAGATCACTTACTTTTAATTCACTTAGTTTTAATTGTTTAGTCGCCATATTATTTATTTTTATTTAACACTTCACAGTTTATTAACCCCACACCTGACACCAATTGTAACGTTTTTATTTATTTGGGTGAAGTGTAAATATTAGACAATTATTATTAATTAAAATAAAAGTTTATTATAACGCGTAGACAATGACGTATTTTACGTAGCACTGATTACAGGCACAACCCTGCGATAGGGTTTCCAAGGCAGTAAGGTTTATTTACAAATTACTGATCAGTAAGTGACGTGGCTCACTTACTGAAAAGATGGAGGCGGTAAGTGATGTGTAAATTAAAACAACGATCAAAGCTTACATTAAAAATGATAATTAAATTTTTTAATGTCAAAATAATTTTCAAAACTTACTTAATTTCATTTTGGTCGTCGATCGTGCAAAAAATGTAATAAGCATTGCGGTCAGTAAATACTCTTCTACCGGTATCAGATGTATTGGAGATTGAGACCTCCATAATCATTCTCAACCGGTAGGGAGCACTTACTGACCTTAATACTTAAATAACTATGAGAACAATTTTAAAATCTCACTAGCATAGGTTATTATGGAATTTGTTTCAAAACAAATTTCATTTCCTTCTGTCATACTGTTTTTGCGTGATTTTGTGTACAAAAAAAGTAAGAAATGGAATTTCAAGAAGAAAACCTTTCATCTGGTGTTGAAGAAAATCACGAAAAACATATGGAAAAGAATACGAGTGCTTTCAAAAATGGAAAAGCGCGAAGAATATCAATAGCGTGAATGAAAAGGTTCTTCTGCTATATTTCTCTGAGAAGTCAAAGAAAGTCAAGCCATCAACATTATGATCCTATTACTCGATAATGAAGTTTCCGTTGTTGGTGAAAGATAATTGTGACATTTCAAAGTAAGTAATTAGATCTAATTAATGCTTTGTTAAATGATATCATCAGATATTTGAGATACAGCAAACTGATCACACTGCTGAAGAAATTAATTTATGGATACAAGCCTAAAAAATCAAAAAAATTTGAACCTGATGATGTCATTGTCGTTAGATTTTTAAAAGAAGCTTTAGATGACGAATATCTGTTCATGAAGGTAAGAGTTTTAGAATTACTACCATGGAGGTAGAAATAAATATGGAGAGAGCCTAAACTTAAACATTGGGCAAGGGGAGTGAAGAACGGTGGGGACGGACGCAGGTACTGTAGCTCCTCCTTCTAATACACATTGATGTGGGGACTCGCGCGGCAAATATAACATTAAATATTTGAAATAAATGTTTTATTTCTAATAATATCAATAAACATACATATTTTCCAGCAAATATTTGCTTAGAAGAAATTAGAATATAGGAACACTATTATTATAAATAATTAAAATTCCACTTACCTGTGATCGATGCGGTTATCTTTTACATTATTTATTTAAATTAATAGATCTATGCTAGGATGAGGCTAGATTTGTAAGAAATTACAATTGTTGTAATACATCCAATGTATTAATTTTTTAATTATTTATTATTACATAATACCTACACAAGATACAGACAAGACAAAAAAATATAAATTGTTAAAAAATTAAATCATGATAAATGTTTATCATAAATAGTTTTCTTATACTGATAAAATGAAATTTTTATTCCTTTTTACCTCTCGCTAAGAGAGGTATTGTATTCATGCTAAAAATCGCATATCCAGATTTTAATGAATAAGCACGTTTTAAGGTCCCTAGTATCCGATTATAACATTTTTACGATGATGTCCGTATGTGTGTGTGTGTGTGTGTGTGTGTGTGTGTGTGTGTGTGTGTGTGTGTGTGTGTGTGTGCGTGCGTGCGTGCGTGCGTGCGTGCGTGCGTGCGTACGTGCGTGCGTGCGTGCGTGTGTGTGCGTGCGTGCGTGCGTGCGCGTGTGCGTGTGCGTGTGCGTGTGCGTGTGCGTGTGCGTGTGCGTGTGCGTGTGCGTGCGCGTGCGCGTGCGCGTGCGAGTGCGCGTGCGCGTGCGCGTGCGCGTGCGCGTGCACGTGCGCGTGCGCGTGCGTGTGCGTGTGCGTGTGTGTGTGTGGATATATATATATATATATATATATATATATATATATATATATATATATATATATATATCGATTTGAAATTTTAACATAGAATAAGTGAGTCGTAAAATATTAAGCTTTATACGAGCTCTTAATATCAATTAGAAACAAAATGGCAATTTTTAAAAAAAATTCCAACGAATTTGTGACTTTTTACCTCTCGCTAAGAGAGGTATTGTATTCATGCTAAAAATCGCATATCCAGATTTTAATGAATAAGCACGTTTTAAGGTCCCTAGTATCCGATTATAACATTTTTACGATGATGTCCGTATGTGTGTGTGTGTGTGTGTGTGTGTGTGTGTGGGGATGTGTGTGTGTGTGTGTGTGTGGATGTTGGATTCACTATATCTCAAATACTATGAGACTTAAGACATTTTTAACTACGGATTCCTCAATCTAACAATAATGGGAAGAGTCCAGTCAGTTTTGATAACAATTGGACAACCGGAAGTAGTAGTTACAAGAAAAAAATCGTCTAAATATTATTTATCGAAAATTTATGTAAATACTTATATTAAAGAACGTTTAATTCTTTATTCGATAAATATAAATTCATTATTATATCTTCTATAGATTTAGAGATAAAGAAAGGCATATAAAATAATTTGATGTAAAAAATCTCAGATCAAACTACTACAAAGCAAGAAATTCAAATATTTGTAATTGACATATAAATGTCACTGTCAAAAATATTTGTATGCCTCTGTCAAAAATATTTGTATATTATTATGAAGATTATAAAAATAAAAAAAAGTCAACAACGCAAAAGAATATACGTAAAAAAGAATATAAAAGGAATTTGCGAAAAAATGACGAATATAAAGAAAAAGAAAAGGAAAGTAGAAAAAGAAAATTTCAGGATATTGAATATAAAGAAAATGTAAGTATTGTACATAATTTATTTTAAATTATCCCATAGATTTTGCAAATATGTGAGAATTATTTTGTAGTGAGACATGAATATATGTATTTGTATTTAAAAATATTTTTCGTTTTATGCGTACAACCAGGTAAAATATCTGGCGAGAGGTTATGTGTTGGCCACATCAGATTTTTTTTTTCTATCTGGAGTGCTGTCTTTGCCCCTGACGTATTGGAGCACCCCATAACACAACAAAACACCATTGTTCAAAAGATCTACAAATAATTACCTATGTTAAATGAAGAATTTATGATTGCAAGAAAACTTACATATAGCAGTTCAAGGGTTGACAGCAACAATGTTGTAACTTCCACTAAAGTTACACCCATATCTACATAAAGCGGGAAGATGCTTCACTAGATAGTGCAAATACTCCCTCCATATTTAGTCCTACTTCCATGATTACTGCCTTGAATAATTTGAAATTCATGGTTTAGAATTACAGGTTGTTGCTATAATAGGTTTGTCGGCTCCGGTAGCACAATAGTTAGAGCAGCGGCTCTTATTATGAGTACGCTGGGGGTTCTGGGTTCGAATCCTATGTCATGTACTTATGATCTCCGAAATAAATTATTATTATTATTATTATTATTACCCCACTTAGGCATGGATGTTTGTATATGTAAACCTCTCTGTAATTGGGATGAATTGTACAAGTTAGAAGTTTTTAATGTTGATGATCGAAAATCAGTTATAGCGAGGCCATACGAGAATACAGGCCTGAATACTCAGTTCGTGACGTCACAGCGAGCCTCTTGCTGTCACGCCACGCCTCGAACGCCAGCATTGTAAGCATAGGAAATATACGGAATTTTAAATAAAAAGGATTGGAGAATGTGATTTATAAAGATATACAACTCGTAAATAACTATTTAAATATTATGTATTACCTATTTTATATTTATAACTAAACAAATTATATAAGAAATAAGTTAGAAATGGCCTATATATATATATATATATATATATATATATATATATATATATATATATATATATATAGAAACGATTTTGGTTTCGTTTCGCGGTTTTATGTTTAAAATTTATTTGTTTAATTGTATTTTATGCCCGATGTCTCTGTGAGCGCATCCGTCTCCTGTGCCGTCGTGTTGGATGTTGAAAGGGAGACGTGTTTCACACTCGACAGCGATCGGACGTTTGTTGTTTTTGTGTAAAATACTAACGTTTTTTTGCCATTTTTTTTTGTTATCCATGTTCATCTAAATTTTGCGTACTGCGATTTGCTTTGTGCATTAATTGTGAGCTGGTCAGTGATCTTCCTGGGTGAGTCATAATAATATTTTTTGATTTTTATTGAAAATATATTGTTAACCTTGCTCTGGATGCATCACGCCCCAGTTTACGAGTGTGAAGCACTTCTCTGGGAGTGGTAGCTTTTAATTTTTAACTCGTACAGTTCTCTTATTCTAAATTTACTAATATTGCCTGTAAATTTTTGGTGGGTTATGTTCAAAATTCATATGTATTTTTCTTTTACACCCACGTTGGCTGTAAAAATTTTAGTGGTAAAATTTATTTATATTGTTGTTGTGAAGAGAACTTTTAAACTCCCTTGGGTTGGTCTACATTTTTTTATAGAATTTTTTTTTGTCAGTTATTTGGGGTTCGGTTCAATCGTTTCCCATTTTTTTGGGGTTCGTTAATGATTTGTATGGCGGAATTTATGACTAGCTCTGAGCTGATCTGAAGTCATGCGTAAGTAGTAGGTTATTTTTTTATTATTATTATTTTTGTGGAAGCCAATATAGTTTTTTTGAGATAATTTTTTTTTTTTTGGTTTGTTGGCATCCACGAGTGTAACTTACTTACAAAGTTCTCGCGTTTACGAACCCATTATTCTCTACCTTCCTTACCATCTCTATTTGTGTCTAATTTCACTTCTAGCATGGCCAGCTATTTTCTTCCACGATTTGTTTATAATTTTTTTACAAAAGTGCACTATAAATTCTAGTTTTTTTGTAAATTTGTTTTGTAGTTCTTTTGTTTGTAAAGAACTGAAATTAATTTTTCTTGGCAGGTTTTGTTGACTTGTTTTTTTTGTAGATTTATTAGTCTATTCTCATATTAGATTTTTTTTACAGTGATTTTATTTGGGGGTCTAAGTGCCCTATTTGTATATTTAACTTCGAGTGTTGATTTAATCTTTTATTGCCTATTTTGTTATACGTTCCCGGCTCTGGGTTGATTGTGTTGCGAGAGTGGAGGAACCTACCGTCTAGTCAAGCTACGGGACGTCGACGCCTACCACTAGGGACTCCTGCCGCTCACGACGCTACCGAGCTCCAGGTCAACGAAAGGAACGTGGACACTACAACGCCCTTGGCCTCTACCCGAAAGCACCGGCTACCTGCCGACGGCGCCGGCCTCCTACGACGACGCCGCGACGCCATAGGAGCGTGGCGGTGTACCTGATCGTTGCCCACAAATACCCATAATTGGTTCCCCGCTCTCCAGCCTGATCGGCCTAGGACCCATCAATATTGTAACCCCCTTCAACAAGGTCTGTAAAGGCATAAAAGATACCATTTTTTTAAATTTTTTAATTAACACTGCAATAAATTTTTGTCTATAACTTTCTTTGAGTGTGTATGTCCACTCCCTTTCCTGACATCACTGGCGCCCATTTTTTTATTCTTGTGTCTAGTGACCCACGACCCCGCGAACCACAACCCAACCTGAGCAGCCGCGGTAAGTGTGTGACAGTAATTTTCCCTTCGGAAAATTACTTCCAAAATTTATTTTACCTTACCTTATTATTGCTACCATTACGTCACACATTTATATTCTTATGGCGCCCAACGTGGGGCCCGATTTTATAATTTTGTCATTAACTATTTTTGCGCACTTATTTTTTTGTTGATTGTGGTGTCGCTGGATCGTAATCCTATTTTCTTGCTCTACTGCCCTTCTTTTCCCTTCTGTTTTATTCTACTTAAATATTATTTTTTTGAACTTTGGTTTAATATAATTTTCTTATTATGTCACTTCCCGTGGAGCACATCAAGTACCTGCGACCTGACGAGATCATCTACGAGCTAAAAATCCGTCTTGGCAACTATACTGGATCAATTGAGGAAAACATCAATGTTTTAAAAGGATTATTGGAAATGGAAAGTCTGGGATGTTCCACAGTAGACCCGGCGTGCTGTCCTGATCCTATCGACGACGCTCAGGCAGGTTTGGATAAGTTGATGGAGATATCGGGTATGATATTGCATTTTCGTAGTACTAATCCGCAACATTTAGAGCAATTTCAAATAGAACTAAATGCTCGGTTGTTAGCTTTGCAAATTCGTATATCTCGACTTCCCCAAGAGTGGAAGGGCGAACTATTGAGATTGCTCTCTATGGTCAAGTCTGCCCTCTCGTCCTTATCTCCTTTAACTAACACACAACCATCAGTTAACTTAATCGATTTCGACGATGTCCCTATTAGTCCGATTGCCCCAAATATGAATCTTTCTCCCTCATCAAACACGACTCTTTTACTTCGTTCCTTTGAGGAAAGCAGCGTAATTTTCCAGAAAAAAATCCGTAGAATTCGGTTCAATAACTTGGAACCAACAAATAACAATCCTCCCGTACCTCGTGTCGGAAATAACTTTCATTCTGTATTCTCACCGCGTCTCCCTAGCAGTACTTTGTTGCCTCGGTTGGTTCCCTGTGACCATAAGGTCCTGGCGGACAAATGGAATATAAAATTTGACGGTAACTCCGGTCTAAATCAATTTCTTGAGAATATAGAACGACTTGCGTATTCACGTGGCGTGTCGCATGAACAATTATTCCACCAAGCTGGCGATCTTCTTACCGGTCACGCTCTTGTGTGGTACCGTATGATTTACCCTTCGGTGTCATCATGGTCGGAATTTGTTGCTAAACTTCGTCAAACTTTTCTCCCTGCAAACTATGACATTGCTTTAATGGATGAAATTAGAAATCGTACACAAGCCCCCATGGAAAAAGTAGAGATATTTATTGCTATTATGGAAAATTTATTTTCGCGTCTGAGTCAACCTCCTGACGAAAAAACTCGAGTTTCTTATATCATGCGAAACCTACAGCCACCTTTCCAAAGATTGTGTGCGTTGCAAGATATTGTCACTATATCAACATTAATATCGGTCTGTAAACGCCTTGAAGATACGGAACAAAAAGTATCCGAGTTTAAAAACCCGCCAACTCGTTCTTCGTATACCTTAGAACCAGATTTATCTGCCCCTAGTGTCGCGAAATCTGCGACTCGCACAGACAAAAATATTTATCGGCCTAGTGTATCCTCTTTGAATCCTGTCAATCAGGGTAATCCGAGAGATTGTTGGAATTGCAATAGCCCGGACCACTTGTACCCAAAGTGTCCTATTCCTCTCAATCGGTTCTGTTTTTCGTGTGGGCGCAAAAATGTCATCAGGCCTCAGTGCCTAAAATGTTCAAAAAACGTGTATGGCGTCTCGGTTTTGTCAGCAAACGAGACACCCGCCGTCCCAGAGCTGACAAGCCCGCGGGAAAACTCCACCGCGATGAGTGGTCTAAGTGGTTAAATGTTGTATCTCGCTTTCTTTATCAGGGTAATATTTCTCCCGTTTTTCACAACTGTGGTAGTGACGATAGACCTTACGTCACGGTGTCAGTCAAAAATACTCATATTTCTGCCCTTATCGACTCCGGGGCAAATATCTCTGTTGTAGGCGGGCGCGGTTATGACTTACTAAAACATTTGAACCTTAACGTCCAGCCCAGTTCCTTGGCGACCATATCCACTGCTGACGGAAAAACTCACCCCATTTTAGGTGATGTTTTATTCCCCGTTTGTTTCGGAAAAACCGAAAAACACTTTTCTTTTGTTGTCGTGCCTTCGGTCAAACACCCTATCATTCTCGGGGTAGACTTTTGCCGCTGCTTTCAAGTCCAATTGGATTTTGCTAAAAATTCTTGGTCCACCCCTCATAACATTTCTTGCTTATCTGCAGTTCATAGTCGAGAACAATTACCTGCGTCGCAACAAGCTATCCTAAATTCTGTTATAGCGGACTATGAGAAGCTAGGTTCTTCCGGGCTCGGTTGCACTACAAGGGTTAAGCATGAAATCGATACGGGTGACGCGAAACCACTTAAACAACGTCAGTATCCTCTCTCACCCATTCTAATGGAAGCTGTCAACCAAGAGCTTGACGAAATGTTACGTTTGGGAGTTGTACAAACATCCACAAGTCCTTGGTCTAGCCCCATACTTCTTGTCAAGAAGCGCTCCGGAAAGTACCGACTTTGCTTTGATGGACGCAAACTTAATTCGGTTACGCGTAAAGACAGTTACCCTTTACCTCGTGTGGACTACATCATCAGCAAATTAGGGAACGCCAAATACTTATCATCTGTAGATTTGAAAAGTGCCTTTTGGCAGATCCCACTTTCGCCCTCCTCCCGAGAGAAAACTGCCTTCTCTGTTCCGGGCCGTGGCCTTTTTGAGTTCGTCCGAATGCTTTTTGGTCTTTGCAACGCCCCTCAGACTCTGCAGAGACTGATGGACGAAGTTTTCGGTCTTGAATTGGATCCCAATGTTTTCGTCTACCTTGACGATTTAATCATCGTGACCTCCACATTCGAAGAACATATAGCCATTCTTTATAAAGTTCTAGATCGCCTAAAGGCAGCCCGCTTCACCGTAAACGTCGACAAATGTGAATTTTGTTTATCATCTCTTAAATATCTTGGTTTTGTTATTGATAGGCATGGTCTGCGTACTGACCCTGAAAAAGTTTCTGCCATTGCTAATCTCCCTCGGCCCAGTACTGTTACTGAAGTCCGCAGAGCACTAGGTCTATTTTCGTGGTACAGGAGATACGTTCCCACTTTCGCCTCCATGTCAGCTGTCATAACTGACCTCATTAAAGGTAAAACCAAGAAGTCTGTCATTTCATGGACCACCGCGGCTGAAGATGCATTTCATCAACTAAAAACGTCTCTAATTTCGGCTCCTACCCTTGCTAGCCCTGATTATCGTCGGCCTATAAAACCTTTTAAAATCTATACTGACGCCTCCAATTACGGTCTCGGAGCTGTAATTACACAAATCGGTGATGATGACGAGGAGCACCCCATCGCTTATGCGAGCCGTACTCTTAATAAAGCCGAAAAGAACTACTCAGTCACTGAGAAAGAATGTTTGGCTGTACTCTTTGCCATTCTAAAATTCCGCTCATACATTGAAGGTCTTCATTTCGAAGTCATTACTGACCACTACTCCCTCCTGTGGCTACTTCGCTTGCAAGACCCGCACGGTAAGCTTGCTCGTTGGTCAGTTCACCTTCAACAATTTGATTTTACTATTTCCCACCGGCCTGGTAAACTTCACGAGCTCCCTGATGCTCTCTCTAGATGCCCTCTCGAAGTTTCTATCATAAATCGCGATAATTTCGCTAATACTCACGATAACTGGTACTGTCGTATGCGGGAAGATGTCACCCTGAACCCTACCGACTATCCCGACTGGCGTGTTGAGAATAACCTTCTTTATAAAAATGTAGCTATTCCATATTCGTTGCCGCCCAATTTAAGTTCCTGGAAGTTAGTGGTACCGCGAGAATTTCGTAAAGACATTTTATTACGATGTCATGATGACGTCACGGCAGCCCATCTAGGAATTTTTAAAACCCTCAATCGCGTTGCGTCCGAATACTATTGGCCAAAAATGCATCAATTTGTTGCCGGGTATGTCAAACGCTGTAAGGTATGTTTAGCACAAAAGGTTCCCCAATTACCCCCTCCTGGTCTCATGGGTAGAGAAAAGATCATTCGATTTCCCTGGCAGGCCATATCAATAGACATCATGGGACCCTTTCCACCCTCCTCTTCGGGAAACCGTTATCTCTTGGTGGTAACCGACTAGTTTTCCAAATTTGTACTCGCCCAACCTATGAAAGAGGCTACCGGGCCTCGTATCTGTAAATTTCTAGAAGAAAATGTTTTCCTTCTGTTTGGCGTCCCCCAGATCGTGATGTGCGATAACGGTACACAATTCATCTCTAAACTTTTTACCGATCTCATAAAGAAATATGATATTCCCAAGTTATGGTACAATGCCAAGTTCCACCCGCAAGTAAATTTTGTCGAGCGTACCAATCGAGTCATAAAAACTGCTATCCGTTATCTCGAAAATAACCACCGCGCTTGGGACAAAAATCTCCAAGCCATAGCACAAGCCATACGGACAAGCGTGCACGAAGTCACCAGATTTTCCCCAGCCTTCTTAACTTTCGGCAGACATGTGCCGCTTTCGGGCACATTCTATAACACTCTGCCTACCAATATCTGTTCTGACAACCATGCTGATTATGTCCATTCTCTCACCGATTTAAGTCAATTCTTCCTTACCGTTCAAGACCGTATTCACCACGCGTACAACCGAAACGCAAAATATTACAATAAACATCGCCGCCAGCTCGAATTTCAAGAAGGTGACGTCGTTTATCGTAGAAATCGAGTCCTCTCGGTCGGATCACGATGTTATTCATCAGCTCTTGCTCCACGTTATGTCCCTAGTTTAGTTTTCAAGAAAATTTCCCCGTTAGCATACCATCTGCACGACCTCAATGGAAATAATGCTGGAGTCTATCATGTCAAGGACTTGAAGCCTGCTCCCGCTGATCCCGATTCCTCCCTTAATCTTTCTGATGACTCACTCCTCACCTAAGTATCCTTTTTTTTTGGAGAGAGGGCAGTGAAACGATTTTGGTTTCGTTTCGCGGTTTTACGTTTAAAATTTATTTGTTCAATTGTATTTTATGCCCGATGTCTCTGTGAGCGCATCCGTCTCCTGTGCCGTCGTGTTGGATGTTGAAAGGGAGACGTGTTTCACACTCGACAGCGGTCGGACGTTTGTTGTTTTTGTGTAAAATACTAACGTTTTTTTGCCATTTTTTTTGTTATCCATGTTCATCTAAATTTTGCGTACTGCGATTTGCTTTGTGCATTAATTGTGAGCTGGTCAGTGATCTTCCTGGGTGAGTCATAATAATATTTTTTGATTTTTATTGAAAATATATTGTTAACCTTGCTCTGGATGCATCACGCCCCAGTTTACGAGTGTGAAGCACTTCTCTGGGAGTGGTAGCTTTTAATTTTTAACTCGTACAGTTCTCTTATTCTAAATTTACTATTATTGCCTGTAAATTTTTGGTGGGTTATGTTCAAAATTCATATGTATTTTTCTTTTACACCCACGTTGGCTGTAAAAATTTTAGTGGTAAAATTTATTTATATTGTTGTTGTGAAGAGAACTTTTAAACTCCCTTGGGTTGGTCTACATTTTTTATAGAATTTTTTTTTGTCAGTTATTTGGGGTTCGGTTCAATCGTTTCCCATTTTTTGGGGTTCGTTAATGATTTGTATGGCGGAATTTATGACTAGCTCTGAGCTGATCTGAAGTCATGCGTAAGTAGTAGGTTATTTTTTTATTATTATTATTTTTGTGGAAGCCCATATAGTTTTTTTGAGATAATTTTTTTTTTGGGTTGTTGGCATCCACGAGTGTAACCCACTTACAAAGTTCTCGCGTTGAAATAATTTTCATGATTTACGAACCCATTATTTTCTACCTTCCTTACCATCTCTATTTGTGTCTAATTTCACTTCTAGCTTGGCCAGCTATTTTCTTCCACGATTTATTTATAATTTTTTTACAAAAGTGCACTATAAATTCTAGTTTTTTTGTAAATTTGTTTTGTAGTTCTTTTGTTTGTAAAGAACTGAAATTAATTTTTCTTGGCAGGTTTTGTTGACTTGTTTTTTTTTGTAGATTTATTAGTCTATTCTCATATTAGATTTTTTTACACTGATTTTATTTGGGGGTCTAAGTGCCCTATTTGTATATTTAACTTCGAGTGTTGATTTAATCTTTTATTGCCTATTTTGTTATACGTTCCCGGCTCTGGGTTGATTGTGTTGAGAGAGTGGAGGAACCTACCGTCTAGTCAAGCTACGGGACGTCGACGCCTACCACTAGGGCCTCCTGCCGCTCACGACGCTACCGAGCTCCAGGTCAACGAAAGGAACGTGGACACTACAACGCCCTTGGCCTCTACCCAAAAGCACCGGCTACCTGCCGACGGCGCCGGCCTCCTACGACGACGCCGCGACGCCATAGGAGCGTGGCGGTGTACCTGATCGTTGCCCACAAATACCCACAATTGGTAGGGTACTAGACAGCCTTGGCGTCCGTCCGTCTGCCCCGCTATTTTGACGGAGCTCTGACTACTGTTACTCCGCCTCCAGGTTCCCCGCTCTCCAGCCTGATCGGCCTAGGACCCATCAATATTGTAACCCCCTTCAACAAGGTCTGTAAAGGCATAAAAGATACCATTTTTTAAAAAAATTTAATTAACACTGTAATAAATTTTTGTCTATAACTTTCTTTGAGTGTGTATGTCCACTCCCTTTCCTGACATCACTGGCGCCTATTTTTTTATTCTTGTGTCTAGTGACCCACGACCCCGCGAACCACAACCCAACCTGAGCAGCCGCGGTAAGTGTGTGACAGTAATTTTCCCTTCGGAAAATTACTTCCAAAATTTATTTTACCTTACCTTATTATTGCTACCATTACGTCACAATATATATATATATATATATATATATATATATATATATATATATATATATATATATATATATATATATATATATATATATATATATATACGAATAAACTCATGTTTCACTTTAAATTATTTATTTTTGTTCCAATTGTACAAGAAATTAAAAAAAACTAATGAAAATTATATAACACAGAACATAATATGAAAATGAAAATAATGAAACTAAAAATGATGAATGAAAGACATTTAGGTGCTATTTTGTATACGAGTTGTATTATTTATTTTAATATTTTTGAAATAAACGTTACATTTGTAACACTTAGCTCAATTACAAATATTTAATACAGTTTATTCCACTCTTGCAATACAACACAATCATATAAAAATAAAACGTCTTCCATTAAGGTTAAACGGAACCCCTAGTGGCGCGCGTTCAAACGTTGATCAGAACGCTGACAAATGATTTTAATTATTTTAACAACAAAATTATAAAATTTATATTTTTTTTGTTAAAATGATGAAGAAGATAGTTTGTTTATTGTTGAAAATGCGTCATATATGATAGTTTCAGTAAAATTGTAGATATATGGGCAAACATATATATTTTTTTAAATTTTAATTAATTACTCGAAAACCAAACCTACGATTTTTAATTGTTTTTTGTATGTTATGTGTAAGTATCCCACTAACCCACATATAAAATTTAATTAGAATTGAACACGAGAATTTTGTGTAATTAAAGAAAACGTGTTATTTTTGGCACAAAAGCTGACATAAAAATTAATATTTCAAAAACAAAAGCAACGATTTTTTAAATTTTTAGTTATGTTATGTAGGGTAGCGCGCTCTATCCACATATTTTTTTTAAACAAATTTGAGCACTACAATTTTTTGCTACAAGGCAAAGTTTGCCAAAAATAAGGCATTTATAACTTTTTCTTTGAAACGTAAATGAAAATTGCAATCTTACAATTTTTACTACAAAATATGTTTTATTATCTTCAAAATAGAGATTTTTTAAAGTTTAATACTGTATCTGGTACTTGTAAAAAAATTATTACAAAGTCACAGAAATTTTCATAATTCTTGTGCAGGTATCAGGCGCCACGAGTAGCCATGTGTGGAGTAGTGGTACTACTAATACTATATTACCGACTATTTTGTTCCTATATTGCCGCGAACAGAATGTTAATGTAAATTCGTATTATTACCTGATTCAAAATGTTTGTGAAAAGTGAAACAGTATTTATGAATAAATTATGGTTGCAGTTACACACATTGCGACTATTATATTAGCTATTTATTGTTTTCCAGTATTATGTATAAAATTATAATTTTTATTAAAGATTTTTTCTGAACTAGTGTTTTGAGTCCTTGGTCCCAATTAAATATGTAATACACAAGACTTTTTTGTAACGTAACGTTCCGGCACCTATTTTCGAAGATATTTCCGATTTTATTTTATCATTTTTTTAAATTGTTTATACTATTTTATTTATTTTTCTTAAATTGTGGAAATATAAATTGCGCGAACGATATATTTACACATTACATGTTATGTACTGTTCTATTTTTCTCAATAAAAAAGTTAATAAAACATGCGTTCCGGCACGTTTTTTTTTCTATAAAAAAAGCGGTAATGCATGTATTTATATTATAAAGTTGTATCCCGACTTACACGAATTCGACATAAGCGATTTTTGTCGGTCACACCTATTGCGTAAGTTCGGAGAATTACCTAATGTATTCAGTTTCACCCCTAATTTCAGGGAATTGTTTACAACATAATTTCCTCGCAGGTACCGAAAATTCATTGGTGAGGGGCAATTTATCCTTCCTAATAAATTTTCAGTTTAGTTTGTCGTTGTGCAGAGTGTGCATCACTGGTACAGCAACTCGCTTATTACAAACTTCTTTTTATATTTATTGCTGACACTATGAGTGACAATTTACCTTATTTTGCACCTCGCAAATTAAGTAAACGAGGTCAAAATTTCGTGAAGACAGGGTAAGTATAACATGCTATTAAACGATGTACTATACAAATAATATAAAGTAATACACGTACATTTTTGTGGCTACCATAATACCTCTCGCTGATATGTACCTCCCGACTACCATAGATAAGGGAGATATAGAGATCGTGAAAAAATCATATATCGATATTTTCGACGATTTTTCTTTATGTAGATACATATATATATATATATATATATATATATATTTATTATTTTTATCTAGACCGACGCCAAATATTTCGAATTTTAAATGGCACAAAATTGACCCCTGTGGGGCTGGACCATGGCGAGTTAGATGGACGTATTATTTTCTGATCTAACATTGTTTGAATTTGCGTACGTACTTCTTCATTGTGTACTTGCGGGTATTTGTATGATTTTGTATATACAGGGACTTCATCTGTTGTTTTTATACTATGTTTAATTTGGTTGGTGAAAGTTAACTTTTGATCTTCGGAATGGAATATATCGGAATATTTCTTTATCAAACTAAGAATTTCGGTTTTTTCCTCTGAATTCATGTGATCAGTACGAATTTTTGAGGGGTCAAAATTATTGTTATTACTTATTTGTATGCAATTAAAATTTGGACTAGAGAATGTGACGTAATGGTCAATTTTTTCGACATTAATTGTATTTGAAATTTTGAATTTAATTTTGTTATCAGTTGGGTTTATAACCGTGCATAAACAATGGTAGTCTTTAGCTACAGTCACACACTCGGGAATAGATAAGTTGTGAAACTTGATATGTGGGACTAGTACAGTACCGTGTTCAACATTTACTTTAATTTTTAAAATTTGTTCTGCGTTTGGTTCTATAGTATTTTCGATTGAATTATTAGAAATGACATTTTGGTTTGTGTTATCAAGATAATGTATTTTTATTTTTGAATTTGGAGAAATAATTAAATCATTTGCGGTATCAATTGATATTTTAAGATTTTTTAAGTTGTCCATGCCAAGTAACATATCAAATTGATCGTGAAAATTGAATAAATGATATTTTAAATTTTGATTAGTATTCAGATTAAATATTTTTGAAACAGGAACTTTTGTACTGTACAACTCTGTGGACGTGCCATGAGCTGTTGTAATCTGAAACGGGTCTCGGGTGATAAGGTCTTTATAAAATTTAGATGCAATATTTGGTTTGATAAATGATTTTGTGCTACCTGTGTCTATTAGCACTTTAAGATTATTTTCCGGGAATATTATAAACGGAAGTTTGCTTTGATTTATTGTGAAATTCATTAGTTCAAAGTGAGTTGAGATATTTGATCTTGGACCGAGGCTTGTTCCTCTAAAAAATTATTCTCGTCTGTTTGTGTTTCATACGTGTTTTCATAATCTGATTCATCAAACATTTGCGCGTAATTTTCGTAAACGTCGCCAAATTGTCTGTGTGATCACTTTGATTGGGTTCATCTATATTATATAATTCTTCAGAATTTAACTTAGGTCTTTGTGGGTAATTTTGAGATTGAGTCATTGACCCTACTCTTTGGCGTTTCAATGCAATGTTTCGTGGTAAGGTATTTTGAGTAGAAATACTCATCGGGGTTGGTTTAGGAATATTATTGACTGGTCTCCTTGTTTGATTTCCATAATTATTTCCAAAATTATTTCTTTGTATATTTGGATTAAAATTCGTTTGTCTGTTGAATGGGTAAGAATTTTGGTGCATAGGTTGCGATGGTTGAGGCAACATATACCGTGGTGTTGGATATGATGAATTTTGGAAATTAGTTTTTTGATTGAACTTTTGCGGTTTACTATTATTACTGAAATTTTTTGTATATCTCATCATGTCATTATACTGAAAATCGTTTGTAAGCATAGGCAATGCTGAGTTTAAATCTGCGGGATTTTTCGCACGCATTAACTGCCCTATTGGTTCTTTCAACCCTCTTAACAAAATTCGTAGTGCATATTTTTGAAAATATTTAATTAAAACTTCTGCTTCGGCAGCTGCAGAATTAGTTTGAATATATGCTATTTGTAAATTTAGTGAGTGTTGTAATTTGTTATAAAATTCGAAAACAGTTTCCTTTTCATTTTGTTTTAATTCGGTCATTTCTATACACAGAGTGTAACCGTCGCGTTTATCCGCGTAAGTGTTCACTAAGGCGGTTTTCAAATCTTTCCAAGTTTTAATTACAGAACTAGCTATGTTTATGGCTGCTTCGCCTTTTACTTTTGACAGTATAGTACTCATTAGATATTCATTTTGAAAATCTGCTGTATTAGTTGTGTTATAAAATTTCGTGACTATTTTTGAACATATTTCAATAAATCTGGGTAAAAGTTCGCGTTCACCCCTAAATTCGGGTATCATATCTAAATATTCTTTCTTTAGTTCGGTTGCCATTGTAGTTTTGTCTACTGTGGCTTGCAAAATAGATTCTTTTAAACGAAGTGGGATTTAATTTTGAGAGATTGGTATTTCGTTACGATCTTCAGGATCGGAGTCAGATTCAGAACTTGTACTCGAGTCCGAGTTTATATTAGAAATTTCTCTAAGCGACATAAGTGTACTCACAGCAGAAGTAGCAGCACTCGCTTCATTTGCCCTGAAGTCGATGATGCAGGTCTTCGTGTGGTGTAGGAGGTCTGGATGGCTGATGTGCGTTCAGCTTGGCAGGCCCCAGGAAATGGTTCGATGGCGAACTTGATTTGTCACTACGTTAAGGGTTCGTTTGCTAAATAAATCACTGAAGTGAAACGAATTATGTGCGCTAATTCGTTTTAGCAATCCTACAGTCCGACTGCGCCAGTTAAATATCGAGACAATACAAGTCGCTTTTTAAAAAGTTTATTTATTCTTATAAACCTTAATTTTATGTCTTTACAATGTAAGCTCTGAATACAGACTAACTAAGATGCTACAATTCCTCAAAGAGGAAAACTACATTACATGATAATCTAAGCTAGCATAATATGAGAACTATGAAACGGGATAATGTCCATTCAGCATAAAGTGGCACTATAACTCCTCCACCCTTAGAAGGAAGCACCCCCTGGAAGTTGGAGTTCGATGTCTTCAGTCCTCTTCGCTGAACTTCGGTTTTGTGTTTGTATTCGCAGCCTTTTAGTTATTAGATAAATAATTATTATTATAGCTGCGGAGTAGAGAACTATCGTCCAAATGTCGGGAATGTGGACGTACTCGTAGGTTTCGATGTCCTGGATTGGTGTTATTGGTTATATATATATATATATATATATATATATATATATATATATATATATATATATATATATATATATATATATATATATTTATTATTTTTATCTAGACCGACGCCAAATATTTCGAATTTTAAATGGCACAAAATTGACCCCTGTGGTGCACTCTCCACGCCAGCAATAAGTGCCCGTGAAGTGACGCACGGTACAAATATTTGATGATATAATTTATTTATTCAAATTAATTCTATATATTTCTATATTTATCATTCATATCTTTGAAGCTCTAGACTATTCGACCGCATAATAATAATGAACACAAAAGGTTCAGGCGACCGCAAGTAATTAAATACGTCACTACTGTTTGTTTATGTCGCCCGGCTGCTAGCTCCAGCAGGTCCACTTGTACATACCATTCTGTACAAAACCGCATTTACTAGTGATGCCACTGAATGGGGAAAAATGAATGAGCAAATAGCTTTAGAGGAATATTCCAGAACAACTGGTTTTATTGTTCGCGAATGTGGCTTGTTCGTTTGTTTGACTCCAGCGTTGAGTTATTTGGCAGCGTCTCCCGACGACATTATAAATGAAGAGCGGATCGTCGAAGTAAAATGTCCATACAGTGCTCGAAATATGCTTCCCTTAGAAGCAGGACAAAATTTGAAACAGTTTTGTTCCTCTGTTGTCAACAACAAACTGTGTTTGAAACGACAACATAATTATCACTACCAAATACAGGGGCAAATGCTTATAAGTGGAAGAAATATTTGCGATTTCGTCATATGGACAACAAAGGGCATTGACATTGAAACAATACATATAGATCAAAAATTTATTGATGAGATGCTGCCTAAACTGAACAAATTTTATTATGAACAACTTGGCCCAGAAATAGTGGACCCCAGAAAAAAGAGAAATATGCCTGTACGGAACAGTACTAAATAAAAAGTTCATTTGAGCGCATTGCGATTGACGTGGCCGAACTATTTCCCGAAAGAAATATAGGAAAATTAGTTACGATATATGGTCAATTTATCACAGTTTTACGAAACATCTGTTAACAAAGAGTACGGCTGCGGTATTTCGCTACCGAAAAGCGTCTCTGAGTTATACAGATGTATGTGAAAAATGACCTATAATGAAAAAGGACATGAGATGTAAGTATATATATATATATATATATATATATATATATATATATATATATATATATATATATATATATATATATATATATATATATATATATATATATATATAAGTTATAGTGCCACTTTATGCTGAATGGACATTATCCCGTTTCATAGTTCTCATATTATGCTAGCTTAGATTATCATGTAATGTAGTTTTCCTCTTTGAGGAATTGTAGCATCTTAGTTAGTCTGTATTCAGAGCTTACATTGTAAAGACATAAAATTAAGGTTTATAAGAATAAATAAACTTTTTAAAAAGCGACTTGTATTGTCTCGATATTTAACTGGCGCAGTCGGACTGTAGGATTGCTAAAACGAATTAGCGCACATAATTCGTTTCACTTCAGTGATTTATTTAGCAAACGAACCCTTAACGTAGTGACAAATCAAGTTCGCCATCGAACCATTTCCTGGGGCCTGCCAAGCTGAACGCACATCAGCCATCCAGACCTCCTACACCACACGAAGACCTGCATCATCGACTTCAGGGCAAATGAAGCGAGTGCTGCTACTTCTGCTGTGAGTACACTTATGTCGCTTAGAGAAATTTCTAATATAAACTCGGACTCGAGTACAAGTTCTGAATCTGACTCCGATCCTGAAGATCGTAACGAAATACCAATCTCTCAAAATAAAATCCCACTTCGTTTAAAAGAATCTATTTTGCAAGCCACAGTAGACAAAACTACAATGGCAACCGAACTAAAGAAAGAATATTTAGATATGATACCCGAATTTAGGGGTGAACGCGAACTTTTACCCAGATTTATTGAAATATGTTCAAAAATAGTCACGAAATTTTATAACACAACTAATACAGCAGATTTTCAAAATGAATATCTAATGAGTACTATACTGTCAAAAGTAAAAGGCGAAGCAGCCATAAACATAGCTAGTTCTGTAATTAAAACTTGGAAAGATTTGAAAACCGCCTTAGTGAACACTTACGCGGATAAACGCGACGGTTACACTCTGTGTATAGAAATGACCGAATTAAAACAAAATGAAAAGGAAACTGTTTTCGAATTTTATAACAAATTACAACACTCACTAAATTTACAAATAGCATATATTCAAACTAATTCTGCAGCTGCCGAAGCAGAAGTTTTAATTAAATATTTTCAAAAATATGCACTACGAATTTTGTTAAGAGGGTTGAAAGAACCAATAGGGCAGTTAATGCGTGCGAAAAATCCCGCAGATTTAAACTCAGCATTGCCTATGCTTACAAACGATTTTCAGTATAATGACATGATGAGATATACAAAAAATTTCAGTAATAATAGTAAACCGCAAAAGTTCAATCAAAAAACTAATTTCCAAAATTCATCATATCCAACACCACGGTATATGTTGCCTCAACCATCGCAACCTATGCACCAAAATTCTTACCCATTCAACAGACAAACGAATTTTAATCCAAATATACAAAGAAATAATTTTGGAAATAATTATGGAAATCAAACAAGGAGACCAGTCAATAATATTCCTAAACCAACCCCGATGAGTATTTCTACTCAAAATACCTTACCACGAAACATTGCATTGAAACGCCAAAGAGTAGGGTCAATGACTCAATCTCAAAATTACCCACAAAGACCTAAGTTAAATTCTGAAGAATTATATAATATAGATGAACCCAATCAAAGTGATCACACAGACAATTTGGCGACGTTTACGAAAATTACGCGCAAATGTTTGATGAATCAGATTATGAAAACACGTATGAAACACAAACAGACGAGAATAATTTTTTAGAGGAACAAGCCTCGGTCCAAGATCAAATATCTCAACTCACTTTGAACTAATGAATTTCACAATAAATCAAAGCAAACTTCCGTTTATAATATTCCCGGAAAATAATCTTAAAGTGCTAATAGACACAGGTAGCACAAAATCATTTATCAAACCAAATATTGCATCTAAATTTTATAAAGACCTTATCACCCGAGACCCGTTTCAGATTACAACAGCTCATGGCACGTCCACAGAGTTGTACAGTACAAAAGTTCCTGTTTCAAAAATATTTAATCTGAATACTAATCAAAATTTAAAATATCATTTATTCAATTTTCACGATCAATTTGATATGTTACTTGGCATGGACAACTTAAAAAATCTTAAAATATCAATTGATACCGCAAATGATTTAATTATTTCTCCAAATTCAAAAATAAAAATACATTATCTTGATAACACAAACCAAAATGTCATTTCTAATAATTCAATCGAAAATACTATAGAACCAAACGCAGAACAAATTTTAAAAATTAAAGTAAATGTTGAACACGGTACTGTACTAGTCCCACATATCAAGTTTCACAACTTATCTATTCCCGAGTGTGTGACTGTAGCTAAAGACTACCATTGTTTATGCACGGTTATAAACCCAACTGATAACAAAATTAAATTCAAAATTTCAAATACAATTAATGTCGAAAAAATTGACCATTACGTCACATTCTCTAGTCCAAATTTTAATTGCATACAAATAAGTAATAACAATAATTTTGACCCCTCAAAAATTCGTACTGATCACATGAATTCAGAGGAAAAAACCGAAATTCTTAGTTTGATAAAGAAATATTCCGATATATTCCATTCCGAAGATCAAAAGTTAACTTTCACCAACCAAATTAAACATAGTATAAAAACAACAGATGAAGTCCCTGTATATACAAAATCATACAAATACCCGCAAGTACACAATGAAGAAGTACGTACGCAAATTCAAACAATGTTAGATCAGAAAATAATACGTCCATCTAACTCGCCATGGTCCAGCCCCATTTGGGTTGTTCCAAAGAAACTCGACGCTTCCGGTAAAAGAAAATGGCGAATTGTAATTGATTACAGGAAGCTAAACGACAAAACAATAGGAGACAAATACCCACTACCAAATATTACCGACCTTTTAGACAAGCTAGGATGATGTCATTACTTCACGACACTGGACTTAGCCTCTGGTTTCCATCAGATAGAAATGAACGAACCCGACATACAAAAGACAGCTTTCAACACCGAAGATGGCCACTACGAATTTCTACGTATGCCATTCGGGCTGAAAAATGCCCCTGCAACATTTCAGAGGGTTATGGACAATGTATTACGCGGTTTGACTCACAAAATTTGTTTAGTTTATTTGGACGACACTATAATATTCAGCACAAGTTTACAAGAACACATTAATAATTTAAAATTAGTTTTCGATAGACTCAGACAATCAAATTTCAAAATTCAGTTAGATAAATCCGAATTTTTAAAAACAGAAGTCGCCTATCTCGGACATATTGTGACCCCCGAGGGCGTTCTCCCTAACCCAGACAAAATAAGTGCTATTCAAAATTATCCCATACCGAAAAATGTTACACAAATCAAAGGATTTTTAGGCCTCCTAGGTTATTATAGAAAATTTATAAAAGATATGGCGACAATAATCAAACCAATGACAAAATGTTTGAAAAAGGACGCGACTATAGACATTAACAACCCCGACTACATAAAATGCTTTAACACATGCAAAAATTTATTAATCAACGAACCTCTTTTACAATACCCAGATTTTTCTAAAGAATTTAATCTAACATGTGATGCTAGTAACGTTGCACTTGGAGCTGTGTTATCTCAAGGAAACATAGGTAATGACCTCCCGCTTACGCAAGCAGAACACTAAATAATTCTGAAATGAACTATTCTACAATAGAAAAAGAACTTTTGGCAATCGTTTGGGCGACACAATACTTCAGACATTACCTTTTCGGCCGTAAATTTAAAATTTATACAGATCATAGACCATTACAATGGCTAATTTCCTTAAAGCAATGCAGTCAAAAACTAATTCGTTGGAGACTCAAGCTAGAGGAGTTTGATTACGAAATTATATACAAGAAAGGCAAACTAAATACAAATGCGGACGCATTGAGTCGCATTACCCCTGAAACAAACGACAAAATTCAAAATTACCCAGAACAACTAGAATCACAATCCCCTTTAGCACAATATCAACAATACCTGACGACTAAAATTACTAATACACCCACAAACAATAACATACTAGAAGTAGAAGGTGACTTATTTGACGCCACACCAGATAACAACCTAGCGCACTGTATCAGTAAAGACCTACATATGGAAAAAGGAATTGCCAAACAATTTAAAAATAAATTCGGGAACGTAGAAAAATTAAAAAATCAAAATCCCTAACTCCATTCATTAGTCTATTTGAAAACTAAATTCAGATACATCATTTATTTAATTACAAAGGAATACTATTATGAAAAACCCACCATACAAGATGTATTTTACACACTTCTGAACTTAAAATCATTTTGCATTAAAAATAATATTAAAAATCTCTGTATACCCAAAATTGGTTGTGGACATGACAAATTAAAATGGATACACGTTAAACAAATGCTACAGCATATCTTTAACAATACTAATATACTTATCACAGTTTTTAAATTACCAGACTTGGAAAACATTGAACTAAATGTAAACGATTTAGACAACAAAGGAAACTACCCTGATAATGAAAATAATGACTCAAACGATATAGAAGGTTTTATTAAACACATGGAACAGTTTAACAAAGAATTAGAAAATACAAAACGCTTACAACCAGACAGCCAATCCTTAATTGTAGAGACAGGTGGCGACACTGACAATGACGACGAAACCCCTAGCGAAAGTGATATAACAATTCATTCTAATAAAGAAAACCCAATAGTAGGCATACCGATAGTGGAATGCCCAGTGAATTACGGAAAAAATCAAATAATTATTTCAGAAGTAGAACACAGTCCTAAAAAGACAATAATTCAAAAACTATATGAAACCAAAAAACAAAGATTTCTGGTAGAAATTTCAAAAAACAATTTTGAAAAGGAAATATTTAATTTTATTAAAGAATTTATAGTACCTAAGATAAAATACCATATCTATTTTAAAAGTGACCTATACGAAAATTTTAGTTTAGTTTTACAAAATTATTTCAAAAATTCAGAAATTAATATAATCAAGTGTTCACAATTCCTTACTGACGTAACAGAAGAAGATGAAAGAATAGAAATTATTCGTAATTACCACGAGGGAAAAACAAATCACCGAGGTACAGACGACACTGAAGCTCGTATCAAACAAAATTACTATTGGCCTAAACTACGTAAATCCGTACAAACCTATATAAATCTATGCGAAATATGTCAATTAACGAAGTACGATAGGAATCCACTCAAGTTAAAATTAAATATTACACCTACCGCCTCAAAACCTTTCGAGATACTTCATATAGATAGCATAACACTTGAAAAAGCCAAATTTCTCACAATAATCGACTCCTTTTCAAAATACGCACAGGCCTATAAATTAAATTCGAGTCAAGGTATCGAAATTGCAAATAACTTAGTCAAATATTTCACCCATCACGGCATTCCCGGCCAAATAATTTCAGATAACGGATTAGAATTCAAAAACTCGATCGTCACAGAATTATTAGCTCTGCACAAAATTCAAATACATTTTATAAGCTCACAACACCCTGAATCAAATGGAATTATTGAACGTTTCCATTCTATCTTGATAGAACATATTAGGTTATTTAATAACCAAGAAATTTATAAAAAGGAACCCATCGAAACAAAAGTAAATTATGCTCTTCTAGCATATAACCAAACAATACATTCCGTAACAAAATTAAACCAGCAGAAATTATATCAGGCCACCTAGAAACTCAATCTCCCCTTAAAATAGACATAGACAAACAACTAATAAACAATTACGTAGAAAATCATAAAAACAAAACCAAACTTTTATACGAGTCAATTAAAAATAAAATAGATGACAATAAAGAAAAAATTATCGGAAAGGTTAATGAAACAAGAGAAGAACTATCTGAAATCCCCGGCGAAGTTCATGTCAAAAATAGACAAAAACAAGCCAAAACAAAAAATAAATACAAATCTGAAAATTTAAGAACAATTAATGAAAAATTAAAAACCGCGAAACTAAAACCAACACACGGCAACACAGTAGAGAAAATTCATTTATCTAATATAAAACGTCCCAGAAAGAAAATTTATGATTTCAAAATTCTTCCAGGTACCTCGCGGTCAGCAAAGGATCAATAATCCAAAACATAACAGAAAATTTGGGAATACTTCCTATTAAACTGGGGCAGGCAAAACTTGAAAAAACTTCACATACATTCATCCACTATTATAAATTAAAGCCACTTTTCCAACAGTATAATAACTTAAATAAACAATATGACAATTTTAAAACAATTATTTCAAATAACTCTTACTACGTCAATGAATCAAAAAATTTTGAAAAAATCATTGATTACACTAGAAGCAGTATTAATAATAAAATTGCAAACATTGGCTTTCATTCAACCGCCTTAACAAAAAGAAATAAAAGGGGCCTAGTAGATGGATTAGGAACTGTTTTCAAATTCATATCAGGAAATTTGGATGCCGAAGACGGTAAGCGATATAATAAAATCTTATCAGATTTGGAGCAAAACCAACATAAGATAGAAAATCAATTAAAGCTAGGATATACAACATAATGAAAATTTGTTACAAACAAAAGTATTACATTTAGCCAACCTTATAAGTAAATGGCTTATCGATGACTTTACATTCGCTAGAGACATTCTTAATCAACTAATTATGCTTTATAATCCCATCCTGAACATATTACAAGATATAGAAAATTCCATAACATTTTGTAAATTGAGAACTCTTCATCCAAGTATAATTCAACCAAATAAATTATTATTAGAAATTCAAAAAATTTCAGAGCACTATAAAACTCAGCTACCATTTGAACCTAAACTCAAAAATATTTTAGAATACGAACAATTATTAAAAATTAACTGTAAAATTGAACCCTCACAAATTATCTATTTCATATCTATTCCTATTAACTTTGAAGCTAAATTCGACCTTTATCATTTAGTATCAACCCCAACAAAATACGGTTCAGAATTTGTTTCTATTATCCCAGAGTCAAAATATATTTTGCAATCAAACAAAGATATCATACCTCTAAGCGACACGTGCATTCAGAGTAGAATATATCAGTGCCCAAATAAATTCAATGGCCATATCAACCCCGTCTGCGAGAAAGAAATCCTTAATAAACAACATACAAGCCAATGCCACTACATCAGACTAGATATACAGGAAACCCACTTCGAATTACTGCCAGAGATAAACCAGTATTTAGCCATCTTTCCCAAGGAAGAAAAACTCACCATCAATTGCCTCGAAAGATCCAGCATCGAGTCACTGACCGGTGTCTACCTAATTAAAAGTGATACTAATTGTGAAATAATATTAAAAAAGCAAAAACTAATATTCCTCGATAAAACACATGGATCCCCTTTAATGCCGCCTAAATTAAGTTATAAAATAAAATTTAATAAAATCTCAAACTTCTCAATTAATCTATCGCCTCTCAAACTGAACGATATAACATTAAACCAAATAACACCAATCCAGGACATCGAAACCTACGAGTACGTCCACATTCCCGACATTTGGACGATAGTTCTCTACTCCGCAGCTATAATAATAATTATTTATCTAATAACTAAAAGGCTGCGAATACAAACACAAAACCGAAGTTCAGCGAAGAAGACTGAAGACATCGAACTCCAACTTCCAGGGGGTGCTTCCTTCTAAGGGTGGAGGAGTTATAGTGCCACTTTATGCTAAATGGACATTATCCCGTTTCATACTTCTCATATTATGCTAGCTTAGATTATCATGTAATGTAGTTTTCCTCTTTGAGGAATTGTAGCATCTTAGTTAGTCTGTATTCAGAGCTTACATTGTAAAGACATAAAATTAAGGTTTATAAATAAACTTTTTAAAAAGCGACTTGTATTGTCTCGATATTTAACTTATATATATATATATATATATATATATATATATATATATATATATATATATATATATATATAAATATATATATATATATATATATATATATATATATATATATATATATATATATATATATAAACTATTGCACATTTTATGGTTACATAAAATTTTGATTCTATTCAGGTAACAACTTTTATCTACAAATCAGGACGAACGGAAAGAATATGAACAATACCATATTTTTAGAATTTGATTAATACTATACAAATATTTTGTAAATACTTAAGTTAGTTTGTAGTTTACTAAAGTAATGTAAATTATTTAAGTATCAAAGTGTAAAATGTTTATTATAGCTGGAATGTGCTTATGTTGCAGGAATCACAAATTAGCGGTTTTCACCTCTAAGAATATCGCTATTTGTAGAAAAGTATTTATCACTTCTTTTTTACTGTTACAGGGACCGATGTTCATTCAACTTCAGGTGCAAAAGTTAGGATGGTATCTCGCAATGATGATAGTATCTGAATGAAACAGAGCAATAAATTATTCTAAATTTAGGGATTTTCTTCTCTTTCGATTTAAATTCAAATTGATTCGCAATGATGATAAAAAAGAGCCAGTGTTGTTTTCGGCTATATTTTTTTCTGAGTGAATCTTAATTTTTCTAAATTTATTATGTTAAATGAAAAATTAAAAAAATATTTTTAAATCTTCTCTGCATTTACAAAGATGAGAAAAAAGTGGGTGCACTGTCATTTGTTTTATTTACTGTGAGCGAATATTTTTTAATACAAATTTTTATTATTTTTGAATGAAAAATCGAAATAAATTGAATTGTAAACTATGTAATCCAAATGAATTTATTTTATTAAAATTTCTTTATTTTGACCTGCTCTTGTTTAATAATTATGCTATTTTTCCACTTATATTATGACTGTTTGACAATAATGTTATTTATTGTTGTTAGCAATAACCTATATCCCCTTTTTATATATTACATTTAATAATCTTTGGTTTTTACACTTCACAATTTGAATTTTCACCATTTCTAAAATCCCATATTCGCACCTGACCATCAACACCTTGTATATTTAAACAAAAAAAAATTTGTCGTGTCATTTATATCATTATGTAATGAAAATAAGTAATCAATAATATTATGTAATACAATAACATAAGGAATTGTAACGTTTCTTTCATCCCTCATTTCACTGTGTGACAAATATAACCCAAAGTATCCTACTTTACTGAATTAATATGTACCAACTCCGGCCAACTATTTACAGAAATATTTGTATTTCACCGATAGAATTGCTTTGCAAAGGGTTGGGAATCAACAATTAGTCAATTTGTTTTAGTGACTCATAGAATGAAAAATGTGATTCAAGTGAACTGGCGTATTGTACTGGCAGGCTATTATGTTGAACAAAGATAGAAGCATGTTAGTACACAGGTACTAAAAGGAGAAAACCGAATAATGATAATGTTTCTTGAAAAGTAGAGGGAGAAGTTGGGAATGCAATCTTGAATCACATAACTATATTTCTGAATTCCTATCTTCATCGGAAATAAATACCTATTTTATTTATTGTTAAATAGTGCAACGTTCAAAGTATTTAGTATGTTACTTTTATCTACACCAATAATGTTTTCAACAGCAGCATAATTAACAAAAATAAGTAGGTGTAGGTTCGGAAATGAAACTTAAATTGAAATAATATGTATAATTTGGAATTTTTTAAGTTGATTGGTTTTATATCAATAATGTTTTTACTATTATATTCGTTTCACGCAAATTGCATTTTTTAATACTACTTTAAACATAAACTATTGATGTACCTACTTTTACAGTAAAGATATTATATTAAATTATTGCAAACTAATACAAAATAAAATTGAACGATATTTGGAAGATATTTATTTAATGACGATAAAGTATGTATCTATTTTCGTACATTTTCTATATTTCTGGAATGTATTGTTTTGATTTCAACATTTTCAAAATTTGAAACGAATAAAAATTATTACTTGGGTACTCTTTGAATTTTGGTTTGTGTCTTGGATATAAGTACGGCAATTACCCAATAGTTGCGACTAGCAAATATAAAGGTTTCTTCTATATCGACTTGCTTCAAAATACAGAACACTAGCGCTCGCTTCGGACTTGAAATAAATTACTCAAGGGTCACAGTTAACGTTGCCCAAGAAAGAATTGAGTACTATAACGATGAAAAATAGGAAAAGATGTCGATTGAGAAAAGAAACTGAGTTTTGTTACTGACTTCGTTTGATTAGAATAGAACCAATTTCGCAGAAAGAAAAACAATATTTTAAAAAAATTATATTCTCCCAAAATAATTTTGGATGAAGTTTCTCCGGAATAAATTTCCGTCGTTCGGATGCAAAGGATGCTGTTGGTCTGGCTGGTCAGAATCATCACTTTCTTCGTCGCTTTCATCGGAGTCTTCATCTTGTTCATTCTCCATATTTTTACCTTCCGTCACCTTTAGGTAAGGAAGGTATTGTCCTTGGTCAAAAAAATCGGTGGGGAGGTTTTGATGAATAAGCACGTTTCAGGGTCCCTACAATACGATTTTACTATCTTTACGATGATGTCTGTATGTGTGTGTGTGTGTATGTATGTATTTGTGTGTCTGTGTGTAACAAAATTTTCGTCTACGATAACTTCGATACTACAATTCTAAAAATTATAATTCTTTCGTATTTCTCTTCGTTACATCCATGTGAAGAGCTGATTAGATTTTGGTTAGAATTGGACAACCGGAAGTACCCTCATTTAAAGATTTTAACAGTTTTTCTTGAAAAAACTATGTTAAATATCATTTTTTCAGATTTAATGTTATTATAAATATTAAAGAATATTTTATTCTCTATACGATTTGACTGCATTTTATACTTAATATTAAATGGATATAGAGTTATAAAATTTAAAAAGATATTAAATTTCATAAAGTAGCCATAGCTATGGAAACAGCTACTATATTAAGAAAATTTTGATTGAAAGATGTCAGTGTCAAGTGAAATGGACAGTGTGTTTGTCTTATAATTTTACTGGAAATATAGGATCTTTTGCTATAAATTTTTTGTATGGAAGGTAAAGTACAAGAAATATAATCTTTAGCAAGCAACTTTCTGTATGGAATTTTTACAAAATACATAGAACTGACGGAAGGTAATGTGCTGGCCATATCAGATTTTTTTAAATATTGTACAGCACTGCCATTGCTACTATGGCTGCTTTAACTGTCTGTAGGGAGATTTGCATATTGTTCCGAAGGGCTCGGAACATACCTTTCCATTGGCCAAAAGGTTCGCACAACCGTGTTCCGAGTACGTATATGGGAACGATTGTATGCTTCTTCGGCTGCAGTTCGAGGATTTAAAACGGAGGTTAATAGATGATTTCGACAGGGATAACCACTATCGCCCAAAATAATTCCGTTAATACTGGTATCCTATTAAAGTATTTTATTAGAAATATAAACATTTATATTTTGTGCTTGCATTTACCTCAAACTTTTCCTTCAGCATACAATGTTCCCATATACGTGCATCGTGTGCACGTCCTCGCCATCTCGTCAGTATATCAAGAATTCGGCATTTCGCATCGAAAAGCACTTGCACATTTAGTGAATGATATCCTTTCCGGTTATAATATAGCATGGGGTTTTCCTTGTCCGGATTTTTAATTCGCAAGTGTGTACAATCAACACAACCGACTACCATAGGAAAACCACCAATACTATAAAATTCCGTCTTTAGGTCTTCCAGACGATCCGGAAACTTGACGAAATCTTTCGCTTTTGATGCCAATGCTCGCGATACTCTTGCCACAATTCGTGATACAGTGGCCCGACTGACACCATGCAAATCTCCTAAAATTAAGTAAATTATTAACATTATGATACGAAACGAATACTACAAAAACTAAAATGATATTTTGAGGTTAGGTAATATTAATAATTTATTGTTTCACTACCTGATTCTACTTTACAGCAACCTTTGGCATAAAAACGCAATGTTATAAGCACTTGTAATTCGGCGCTAATATTTTTTTCTTGCTGTGAAATTGGTTCTATTTCTAACATAACCAAATCAGTGACGAAATTCGCAGTTTCTTTTCTCAAACGATATCTTCTCCTGAATTCTTCATCATTATAGTACTGAAATGGGTTTATTCTTTCTCGTACAACTCTAATTCGTCCTCTATTCAATTCCAAAACATCCCTCAAATCCCGAATTTCTTGTAACTCACAATGTTCGCCGGCCGTATTTGTAACTTACAGAGCTTGCTAAATGTTTAAAGACCCTAGTTCAAAGGTGCCCGTAGTCACATCTATGGTTGAAGAACAATGTTAGCGCTAACACCGGTAAAATTTGACTGTAGAATACGTTTTTCTTAGAGGTCACCTCTAAATTCATTTAGAGATGATCTTTAAATTTAACAGTGACTGTAGAATACCACTGCTGTATTTAAACTATTTTCTATTTATAATAAAATACAACAATGACAGTATTGATTACAATAATCAAAACATAGTTCATAATAAAAAATAATCCAAGATTCCTATTTACTAAATGATTACAACAGTGACAAGTATTGAGATTACAATAATTAAAACATAAATTATAATATAAATTCATTTAATAAGTAAATTTCTTTTGATCTTAATGAAACATTACTCCGATATATTAAATATGTGTATGTTACAGTATGTGTAAAGTCAATCGCGAATTTATGAGCAAAATATACATGGTCCACTCTATAGTGACATTTCCACGGGGTAACTGAACGACTGTAGTTTTACGCTAAAAACTTTAATTACATTATAGGGTCTATTCTGTAACTCAGTGGTTAATTTTTAACCACTGGTTAATTTTTTTAACCAATCAAGTATGTTGACATATAACAAAAAAAGGAATTTTTGGTTGTCAAATTAATATCTATTGGATAAAAATTTTAACCAGTGGTTAAAAATTAACCACAGAGTTACAGATTAGGGCCCTATTATCGGTATAAAAATACAAAATATATAGGAATTATTATTTCGTTTTCATTTATTTATATTCAAAATTCGAATGCGACATATAATTTCTAAAAAGACATAGACTTGCACGAGTCCATTCACCACCGATTTAATTGGTGATAGTTAATAGTATATTACGTACCGTGAACTGTAAGTGATAGTTTTTAGGTCGAGAATGTAGTTTCGAGTATTCGAGACCTAAAAAATCACTTACACTTCGAGGTTAGTAAGCTATTTTTTGCAATACCTGCGAAAATAGAAGAAAAAGAAAAATAGGTTTCAAATTAACAGCTGTCAGATTGATGTCAAAATAGTATATTAAAGAACGTGTTTTAAGACATGTTTTTTTCGCACGCGTCAAAATTTAGAAAACGAGCGTTAGCGAGTTTTCTAATTGACAAGTGCGAAAGAAAGTCTTATAAAATGAGTTCTTTATACTATTTTTTATATTTTGCGCCTTCTACAATAACATTTACTTACTCAATTTGTGATTATATTTGTAACCATCTGTACATTTTCATGTAAATAATCTTCCCTAAATAAAAAAATAATAATAATTTCGACATCATATTATTAAAATGAATTGTCAATTAACTAAAAATAAATAAAGTAAAAATGGGTTAAAGAAACGTCATCTAGTACCAACCGTCTAAAACAAAAATTGCGTATCGTAATGACTTCATTATGAACGCAAAATATAAAAATAAAATTTGAATGATAGGTGAGGCTGAGGGTGCCATGAATGTTTAAACAAAGGAAAAAATTGTAAATAAACAATTCTTGAAAAATTGACGTTTGGCGAAGGTGTGAGGTTTTATTTGCAGCTACTTTGAGTAAATAAACCAAGAAGTTTCATCATCGTAGAAAATGACAACGAAAAATTACACTGTCTGGAATTGTTTAGAAAATATATGAGCCTGCGACCAAAAAATTCAGATAATAAAAGATTTTTTCTTAGATATAAAAATGGGAAATGTGATAACCAACCGGTTGGGAGAAACATTTTTGCTAAAATTCCTTCTGAAATTGCAGAATTTTAAAATTTGAAAAACGCAAAAAAATATACGGGACACTCATTGTGCAGAACCTCGGGCACACTTTTGGATAACAGCGGAGTCGACATTATTGGGTTGAAAAGACATGGCGGCTGGAAGTCGTCGACAGTAGCCGAAAGTTATGTAGCAGAATCTTTGTCGAACAAAATTGAAGATATTTCACAGAAGTGAAGAAGATTGTGCATCCCACCAAGATAATTCTATGGTGAATGTTCCAGTTACAGATGACATACCCAATAATGTGATGAGTGCCTCTCTCGATGATCCTGATTTAACTAGGGAAATAAATAAAAATTTTACCTCAATTCTTACTGCTAATACTATAACTAATTGTAATTTTCACATTACCATAAATGAAAAAGATGATTAAAATTTTTATATTCAATTCTGTATACTACCTATTTGTAAAATAATAATAAAAAAAATGCTTTAAATTTTGTATTAAATTCTGTATACATATTTGTAAAATGCTTGATAATAATCTGAATTTATTTTCCTGAAATTCTGCGTAACTAACAGCCATTATATTATATATTTACTTACCGTTCACCATGAACGGTAAGTGTTTCACTTACCATCCACCGAGGACGGTAAGTAAATGATGTAACCATGGAAACCAATTGTGCAATAAAAGTTCCACATACTGTGTTTAAATTTTGTTATTAATGGGTAACTTACAGTACAGGTATTGCAGAAAATCATAACCATATTCAAATAACTTCAGCCCTGTCCGTCATTTGCTTTATTTCGGCCTAATGACGTTATAACTATAACAGTAATTTGAAAACAATATTGGTTGTCATATTCCGATACGAACAATATAAACACAATTTGTTATATAGTCTTCATAAGCGAAATTAATTTTAATAAATTCAATCACAATATATTAAATATGTATTACTTATTAGTTTCTAATATTTATGTAAAACATTGTAATTTTAATAGTAGCTATCAAACTAGTGGCCCACATCTATTCATTTGCTTGAATCCATTTTATAATTTACGAATTTGAAAAACATTAGTTTTCATTCATGATGAATACGTCCAATATACCCTTAAAGTTTCTTGCACAGATTTAGAAACACTCTGTATATATTGTAATGTTTTTATTTATTTGGGTGAAGTGTAAATATTAGACAATTATTATTAATTAAAATAAAAGTTTATTATAACGATAAATAGATATTAAATATAATTAAAAGATGATAAATATAACGAACACTACGATTAAACAAATATTAAACTCTAATTAAGACTAAGAATATTATAAAACACTTAAACACTAAGATTATTTATTTAAACAATATATAGATCACTTATTTATTTATACAACTGTATTTATTTATATTCACCACTTGTCTACTATCTGTTTATATCACCAACTGTTTAGCACGCAACGCTTATTTATATCAGACTGTCCAGTGCCTTCGCTAACGGTGCTTATAAACCCTAGCCGAAAATTCCAGAACTCACTGGAACACTTCTAGATAAAACACAATACTTTACATCAACCGCGTAATTAAGCAGGCTCCGACCAGTCGCTTGCGTCATCGCTAACAATAGACACTCGCTCGTCCCTGCGACAGCGGCGGCGACACCGACGGGGATAGAGGCGGTAAGAGTGGCGGCGACGGCGGGCACTGCACATTACACTGCCCCCTCCTTAAGACTGTTTCGTCCCGGAACAGTTCGTGATGACGAAATCTGCACGCATTACCCTTGGTGCATTTCGAAGTTTTGAAGAAATAACAGTCGATGGTCCGCTCGACTTCTTCTTTATGTCTGTTAGGGTTAAAGCTGCAAACGAGAATTTCAACACCGGTAAAACGGAAGAGGATTTCTATCATGTTCCTAACAATCCTCCAATCTAAACCATCTAAACCACAGCCTAACTTCGGTATGGCTAGCTTCAAAATGTCATTCTCAAGCAGATGATCCCTCAAATCGCACAGCGAGTTCCACAGGTTGCGGTACGACGGCTTCTGGTACGAGCGTGGTTTTGTAACCAGGTAATAGATGTACCGCTGATGGTCTGCATTGCTATCCCGCAGGTGCAGCGTCTTCCCCACATTTGGGCGTTGGTTGGCCAGTTTTTGTTGTCGTCCAAATTTCGCCTTAAAGGCTGAAGCAATGCCACGGGACATCTTTAAGTCTTCTGATACGCAGTGACCGAGGGAATAATCTGCAGACGCGGTGAATAGATCTCGGTGTTCTTCTTTCGTCACGCCGAACCGCGCCTTGCGGCCCAAGGAATAGTTCTCCATGAAGTCTTCAAAAGTTGGTTCTTGTGTTATGATCCGACGAACCGTTGCTCCATTATGGTCTTCGTGGTTGTCTCCGTCGAAAGGGGCTAGCCGATTAAAGTGTACTACTCTTGCCTTCCCGCTAGGTTGTTTCTTAATTCTGTATACCACGTCGTTTATCCTTTTGACTACCTCATAGGGGCCTTCCCAATTCTTTTGCAGCTTTGGTGATAAACCACGACGTCTTTGTGGGTTGTAAAGCCACACTAAATCTCCAGGTTGGTATCCACCCTTTTAGGCCTTGAGGTCATACCGGTCCTTCATTCGGTCGCTGGCAGCTTGAATGTTCGTACGGACTTGTTCATGAATGTCATCCATTCGTCTCCGTAAGTCCGTAACGTAATCTTCCCTGGCCAGATCTTCCCCAGATTTACTGCCGAATACCAAGTCACATGGTAAGCGCAACTCGCGCCCGAATAAGATGTTCGCAGGGGTTTGCCCTGTTGTTTCATGCACGGATGAACGATAAGCCAACAGGAACAGATGGAGTTGTCGGTCCCAGTCTCTTTGGTGGTTGGAGACTACCTTCGACAAATATCGGTTGATCGTTCTGTTCATTCGTTCAACCATGCCATCAGACTGCACTGCGATTGGCCCGCCCAAAATCATTAATTGACGCACTCTCAGATGCACTAGAACATGAAGCTGCTCAATAAGCTTCACGTAACCAATCTCGAGTGCGAAATATTGATGCCGAGAGAAAAGAAGACACGGAAGACCTAGAAGAGAAAATGCGACGAATTGTATATGAAGTGTTTACCGGAAGAAAGAAACTCATCTGTTGGTATTGCGGTAAACATGGTCATCCGCAGAGACTTTGCAGAAAAATGCAAAAGAGAGACAGAATCGGTAAAAGAAGAAAAGGAGTCGGAAAACTAAGTTGAGTTGATGCGAAGGGGCAATCGTCGACCAATAATCTAGTAGCCCCACAATCCATCAGTTATGTCGCAACCCTTCATCATCAAGCCAGCAACATCTACGTGAATGGTTCTGTTGATAGAAGGCCACTAAAAATGTTACTAGATACAGGTGCGACAAAAACTATAATTAGACCCGATTTAGTAAAAAAACACAGGCAAGGCGCATCTTCAACCAACCAAGTGGAGATTACGCACAGCGGCAGGAGAACAAGTTACCACATTAGGAGAAATAGATATGACCATCGCTATTGGAAATACATCCTTTAAACATCGTGCGCTGGTAGCTGACGTTGAAGATGAATTAATACTCGGTATGGACGTAATGAAAAAGCACGGTTTCAGACTTGACTTGAAGAATGGAGTAATGATGGTCAATGAAGAAGAACTTGTTTTAAATCCTCGAAAAGACAAGGTTGTGCGCGTACTAATGGCTGAAGATGTTACCCTTCCAGAACGAAGTGATTCTATCGTGCAAGCACAATTAGATGGTAGTTTCTGTGAGGGGAATATTGTTATGCTTGAGCCCAAGAATGATGATGTGAAGACTGGTACTGGAGTTGTTGTAGGAAAATCACTGAACAAAGCCAGTCAAGTAATACCAGTTCGAGTAATGAACGTAAATTGTTATCCAGTTGTTCTTAAGAGAGGAACAATTGTAGGAGAATGCTCGGCAGTATCCTTTATTATTCGAACTGTTAAGGCCAAAGGAAACATATCTCAGGAAATTCCGGACACGTTAATTAGTCAATTATCGACATCCTTCCAAGAACTGACCGCCGACCAGAGAAACAAGGCAAAGAAATTAATTGGAAGATTTCAAGATGTGTTTCAAGTTGACAAGAAGACCAACGGAAGAACTTATGTGGTTCACCATAAGATAGATACCGGCGACGCAAGACCCATCCGCCAACCAGCAAAAAGACTACCATTGGCGAAGCGTGAGGAAGCGGAAAGAATTATTGAAGACATGAAAAAGGAAGGTGTGATCGAACCTTCAAGCAGTCCGTGGGCTTCACCAGTGGTGTTAGTAAAGAAGAAGGATGGCTCTACACGATTTTGCGTCGATTACCGTCAACTTAACAACGTCACCAAGAAGGATAGCTACCCGCTACCTCGAATAGACGATGCACTAGACACTTTGGCTGGCTCGAAGATCTTCTCCACTCTGGATCTAAAGAGCGGATACTGGCAAGTCGATTTGGATCCAAAAGATAAGGATAAGACAGCCTTCACAATTGGTACCGGACTGTGGCAATTTACTGTAATGCCATTTGGGCTCTGCAATGCCCCTGCAACGTTTGAACGACTCGTGGAGACCGTATTGGCTGGGCTATCATGGAAAACCTGTTTAGTCTATCTTGACGACATTATTGTGGTAGGTAAAACATTCGAGGACCACATGAAGAATTTGGAAGAGGTTTTCCAGAGATTGCGGAAGGCTAACCTGAAGCTCAGCCCCAAGAAGTGCAACCTGTTTCAAAAGGAAGTTCATTACCTTGGACACGTGGTTTCAGACAAGGGTATTGCAGTTGACCCGGAAAATATAAAGGCTGTGAGAGATTGGCCAGCGCCTAGAGACAAACACGAACTTAGAAGTTTTCTTGGTTTGTGTACTTATTATCGGCGATATATACCTGGATTTGCCAACATAGCCAAGCCACTGACAAAGCTTACTGAAGAAGGTCGAAGATTTATCTGGGAAATGGACTGCAAAGTTGCGTTCAAAGAACTTTCACATGCTTTGAAAAGCGCACCTGTCCTGAGTTATCCGTTACCTAAAGGAGAATTCATACTAGACACAGATGCAAGCAACGTGAGAATTGGTGGCGTTCTTTCCCAGATACAAGACGGACATAAGAAGGTTATTGCCTATTTTAGTAAGACTTTGTCAAAACCAGAGAGGAATTATTGTGTTACTAGAAAAGAACTCTTGGCAGTCGTGAAATCCGTGGAACATTTCTATAAATATTTGTACGGAAGGAAATTTTTGATTAGAACTGACCATGCTGCATTAAAATGGCTGCTACAATTCAAGAATCCTGAAGGTCAGGTGGCTAGATGGATTGAAAGACTACAGGAATACGATTTCAAAATCGAGCATAGAACAGGTACCAGCCATCGTAATGCCGACGCATTGTCCAGAAGGCCGTGCCAAGATGACTGCAAGCATTGTAGTCGACTAGAAGAAAAATTTTCCATCGTCGCCAGAACAACAGTAGTCGACGATAATTGGCAGCCCGATGGACTACGCGAAGATCAAGAAAAAGACCCAACTTTGAAAATTATACTCGAATGGAAAGCAGAGGAGAGCAAACCAGTGTGGGAAGATGTTGCATCGTACTCACCGAGTGTAAAATCGTACTGGGCGCAATGGGACTCCATGGTGATTGAGGATGGCATGTTAAAGCGTGTGGTAGAAAATGCTGATGGAACTGAGAAGAGAACTCAGTTAGTTATTCCTAAGAGTAGAGTACCAGACGTGTTGAAAGAGATCCATGACGGATCTGGAGGCCATTTCGAAGTCATCAAAACGCTAGAAAGATTGAGCCAGCGGTTTTACTGGGTTAACTTCACGGAAGATGTTAAATATTGGTGCAAGAAATGTGTGGTTTGCGCTGGCAGTAACGGTCCGCATAAACGACGAAAAGCTCCAATGCGTCAATACAACGTTGGCAGTCTATTTGAGCGTATTGTGATTGATGTAGCTGGACCATTCCCAGAAAGTGACGAAGGAAATAAATACATAGTGGTTGTTATGGACTACTTCACCAAGTGGGTTGAAGCATATCCATTACCCAACCAGGAAGCCACCACGGTTGCTGGAACTTTAGTTAAGGAATGTATATGCCGATTCGGAGTACCGCGTGAACTCCATTCCGACCAGGGAAGAAATTTTGAGTCTGCCGTTTTCCAAAATGTCTGTAAGATATTAGGAATTAATAAAACTAGAACAACTGCATTACATCCGCAGTCTGATGGCATGGTTGAACGAATGACCAGAACGATCAACCGATATTTGTCGAAGGTAGTCTCCAACCACCAAAGAGACTGGGACCGACAACTCCATCTGTTCCTGTTGGCTTATCGTTCATCCGTGCATGAAACAACAGGGCAAACCCCTGCGAACATCTTATTCGGGCGCGAGTTGCGCTTACCATGTGACTTGGTGTTCGGCAGTAAATCTGGGGAAGATCTGGCCAGGGAAGATTACGTTACGGACTTACGGAGACGAATGGATGACATTCATGAACAAGTCCGTACGAACATTCAAGCTGCCAGCGACCGAATGAAGGACCGGTATGACATCAAGACCTAAAAGGGTGGATACCAACCTGGAGATTTAGTGTGGGTTGTAAAGATACACTAAATCTCCGCAAACGGTGGTGGCTTCCTGGTTGGGTAATGGATATGCTTCAACCCACTTGGTGAAGTAGTCCATAACAACCACGATGTATTTATTTCCTTCGTCACTTTCTGGGAATGGTCCAGCTACATCAATCACAATACGCTCAAATAGACTGCCAACGTTGTATTGACGCATTGGGGCTTTTCGTCGTTTATGCGGACCGTTACTGCCAGCGCAAACCACACATTTCTTGCACCAATATTTAACATCTTCCGTGAAGTTAACCCAGTAAAACCGCTACCTCAATCTTTCTAGCGTTTTGATGACTTCGAAATGGCCTCCAGATCCGTCATGGATCTCTTTAAACACGTCTGGTACTCTACTCTTAGAAATAACTAACTGAGTTCTCTTCTCAGTTCCATCAGCATTTTCTACCACACGCTTTAACATGCCATCCTCAATCACCATGGAGTCCCATTGCGCCCAGTACGATTTTACACTCGGTGAGTGCGATGCAACATCTTCCCACACTGGTTTGCTCTCCTCTGCTTTCCATTCGAGTATAATTTTCAAAGTTGGGTCTTTTCTTGATCTTCGCGTAGTCCATCGGGCTGCCAATTATCGTCGACTACTGTTGTTCTGGCGACGATGGAAATTTTTTCTTCTAGTCAACTACAATGCTTGCAGTCATCTTGGCACGGCCTTCTGGACAATGCGTCGGCATTACGATGGCTGGTACCTGTTCTATGCTCGATTTTGAAATCGTATTCCTGTAGTCTTTCAATCCATCTAGCCACCTGACCTTCAGGATTCTTGAATTGTAGCAGCCATTTTAATGCAACATGGTCAGTTCTAATCAAAAATTTCCTTCCGTACAAATATTTATAGAAATGTTCCACGGATTTCACGACTGCCAAGAGTTCTTTTCTAGTAACACAATAATTCCTCTCTGGTTTTGACAAAGTCTTACTAAAATAGGCAATAACCTTCTTATGTCCATCTTGTATCTGGGAAAGAACGCCACCAATTCTCACGTTGCTTGCATCTGTGTCTAGTATGAATTCTCCTTCAGGTAACGGATAACTCAGGACAGGTGCGCTTTTCAAAGCATGTGAAAGTTCTTTGAACGCAACTTTGCAGTCCATTTCCCAGATAAATCTTCGACCTTCTTTAGTAAGCTTTGTCAGTGGCTTGGCTATGTTGGCAAATCCAGGTATATATCGCCGATAATAAGTACACAAACCAAGAAAACTTCTAAGTTCGTGTTTGTCTCTAGGCGCTGGCCAATCTCTCACAGCCTTTATATTTTCCGGGTCAACTGCAATACCCTTGTCTGAAACCACGTGTCCAAGGTAATGAACTTCCTTTTGAAACAGGTTGCACTTCTTGGGGCTGAGCTTCAGGTTAGCCTTCCGCAATCTCTGGAAAACCTCTTCCAAATTCTTCATGTGGTTCTCGAATGTTTTACCTACCACAATAATGTCGTCAAGATAGACTAAACAGGTTTTCCATGATAGCCCAGCCAATACGGTCTCCACGAGTCGTTCAAACGTTGCAGGGGCATTGCAGAGCCCAAATGGCATTACAGTAAATTGCCACAGTCCGGTACCAATTGTGAAGGCTGTCTTTTCCTTATCTTTTGGATCCAAATCGACTTGCCAGTATCCGCTCTTTAGATCCAGAGTGGAGAAGATCTTCGAGCCAGCCAAAGTGTCTAGTGCATCGTCTATTCGAGGTAGCGGGTAGCTATCCTTCTTGGTGACGTTGTTAAGTTGACGGTAATCGACGCAAAATCGTGTAGAGCCATCCTTCTTCTTTACTAACACCACTGGTGAAGCCCACGGACTGCTTGAAGGTTCGATCACACCTTCCTTTTTCATGTCTTCAATAATTCTTTCCGCTTCCTCACGCTTCGCCAATGGTAGTCTTCTTGCTGGTTGGCGGATGGGTCTTGCGTCGCCGGTATCTATCTTATGGTGAACCACATAAGTTCTTCCGTTGGTCTTCTTGTCAACTTGAAACACATCTTGAAATCTTCCAATTAATTTCTTTGCCTTGTTTCTCTGGTCGGCGGTCAGTTCTTGGAAGGATGTCGATAATTGATTAATTAACGTGTCCGGAATTTCCTGAGATATGTTTCCTTTGGCCTTAACAGTTCGAATAATAAAGGATACTGCCGAGCATTCTCCTACAATTGTTCCTCTCTTAAGAACAACTGGATAACAATTTACGTTCATTACTCGAACTGGTATTACTTGACTGGCTTTGTTCAGTGATTTTCCTACAACAACTCCAGTACCAGTCTTCACATCATCATTCTTGGGCTCAAGCATAACAATATTCCCCTCACAGAAACTACCATCTAATTGTGCTTGCACGATAGAATCACTTCGTTCTGGAAGGGTAACATCTTCAGCCATTAGTACGCGCACAACCTTGTCTTCTCGAGGGTTTAAAACAAGTTCTTCTTCATTGACCATCATTACTCCATTCTTCAAGTCAAGTCTGAAACCGTGCTTTTTCATTACGTCCATACCGAGTATTAATTCATCTTCAACTTCAGCTAGCAGCGCACGATGTTTAAAGGATGTATTTCCAATAGCGATGGTCATATCTATTTCTCCTAATGTGGTAACTTGTTCTCCTGCCGCTGTGCGTAATCTCCACTTGGTTGGTTGAAGATGCGCCTTGCCTGTGTTTTTTTACTAAATCGGGTCTAATTATAGTTTTTGTCGCACCTGTATCTAGTAACATTTTTAGTGGCCTTCTATCAACAGAACCATTCACGTAGATGTTGCTGGCTTGATGATGAAGGGTTGCGACATAACTGATGGATTGTGGGGCTACTAGATTACTGGTCGACGATTGCCCCTTCGCATCAACTCGACTTAGTTTTCCGACTCCTTTTCTTCTTTTACCGATTCTGTCTCTCTTTTGTATTTTTCTGCAAAGTCTCTGCGGATGACCATGTTTACCGCAATACCAACAGATGAGTTTCTTTCTTCCGGTAAACACTTCATATACAATTCGTCGCATTTTCTCTTCTAGGTCTTCCGTGTCTTCTTTTCTCTCGGCATCAATATTTCGCACTCGAGATTGGTTACGTGAAGCTTATTGAGCAGCTTCATGTTCTAGTGCATCTGAGAGTGCGTCAATTAATGATTTTGGGCGGGCCAATCGCAGTGCTTGCTGTGTTTCGCTCTCTCGAACTCCGTAGATGAATGCTTGAACGGCCACGCACTCCAAAACGCTGTCAGGAGCTGCAGGATGTGCGAGACGAACCAAACGAGCTACGTCGACTTCAAATTCTTGCAGGCTTTCTTTTGAACTCAGTTGCGTCTGGTATACCTGCTCCAGGTGCGCATTGCCGTACCGCATGTCCAACCGCTTGGCTAGTTGGTCGTAGTCCTCTTGTTCTTCTTCCTTCAGCGTTTGTAGGATGTCGATGGCTTCCCCACGCAACGAGACAGTCAACGCTGTAGCCTTCTCTGTAGACGTCCAGTTATTTGCTTTCGCAGCCGCTTCAAATTGTTTTAAATAATTCGGCCGCGAAGATTTGCCATCAAATTCCGGTGTTTTGATGTGCATTGTTGTACTAGTATCAGGTTTTACTACTTTCTTTTCTTCGTGTCAACCTGACTTCACTACATCGGAATTCGACATTGACGACGATGTAATTTCAGTGAATTTTTCTCGTAATTCTTCAATCTTCTTGTCATATTCAACTTTTAAATTATTCTGTTCTTCTTCAGTTTTTCTAGAATTCTCCTCTAATTTTTGTTCTAAAGTTTGCTCCAGAATTTTAGAATTTTCTTCCATTTTTCTAGAACTTTCAATTAATTTTTCTTCTAAACTTCTAGAATGTTCCATTAATTCTTCTTTTAATGTTGTAGAATTTTCTGTTATTTCCAGTTTTAATTTTTCTTTTAGTGATCTGGAATTTTCTTCTGCTTTTCTAGAACTTTCCATTAATTTTTCTTCTAATGTTCTAGAATATTCTTCTGCCTTTCTAGAATTATCTACCATTTCCTGTTTTAATTCTTCTCTTAGGGTTCTAGAACTTTCTTCTGATTTTCTAGAACTTTCTTCTATAAGTTTTCGAATGTCACACTGAATTTCGAATAAGTAATCATCAGGATTTTCACCAGCATCGATTAGTGCTTCTCTAAGTCTCTCTTGAAGAACTGACTTCTTTCCTGTTGTGTCCAAATCTCTTTCTTCCAATTCGGTCTTGAGATCACTTACTTTTAATTCACTTAGTTTTAATTGTTTAGTCGCCATATTATTTATTTTTATTTAACACTTCACAGTTTATTAACCCCACACCTGACACCAATTGTAACGTTTTTATTTATTTGGGTGAAGTGTAAATATTAGACAATTATTATTAATTAAAATAAAAGTTTATTATAACGCGTAGACAATGACGTATTTTACGTAGCACTGATTACAGGCACAACCCTGCGATAGGGTTTCCAAGGCAGTAAGGTTTATTTACAAATTACT